>JAXIVJ010006457.1:0-66700 GCA_036785665.1 Chirona hameri
AGACCTACCTACAGACCCCTACACTACAGACCTACCTACAGACCTACCTACAGACCTACCTACAGACCTACCTACAGACCTACCTACAGACCTACCTACAGACCTACCTACAGACCTACCTACAGACCTACCTACAGACCTACCTACAGACCTACCTACAGACCTACCTACAGACCTACCTACAGACCTACCTACAGACCTACCTACAGACCTACCTACAGACCTACCTACAGACCTACCTACAGACCTACCTACAGACCTACCTACAGACCTACCTACAGACCTACCTACAGACCTACCTACAGACCTACCTACAGACCTACCTACAGACCTACCTACAGACCTACCTACAGACCTACCTACAGACCTACCTACAGACCTACCTACAGACCTACCTACAGACCTACCTACAGACCTACCTACAGACCTACCTACAGACCTACAGACCTGCCTGTCTGCCTGCCTGCCTGCCTGCCTGCCTGCCTGCCTGCCTGCCTGCCTGCCTGCCTGCCTGCCAGGCAGGCGCCGTACGACGGACGGCAAAACTTATGTGACTGTTTATTTATTTTTAACTGATTTAAAACAAACCACTATGTACCTATTCCTTATATTTTCTCTTACAAACATCAAATGTGTCATTTTTGTGCTGATTTCAGTCGTTTGGGAAGCCATGGCTCTGATATTAACCCCCTTGGATCCGTCTTTGTTCGACCCCTAATCGTTTTAAAAAATCGACACCACTGGTTGTACTTATTATTTGTTACCTATCCCCAGTTCAACAAGCTCTCGCTGACGCTCCACGCTCCCGCTCAACAGCTTTTCGCTGACTCTCCACCCTCCCGCTCAACAGTTTTTCGCTGACGCTCCACCTTCCCGCTCAACAGCCTTTCGCTGACGCTCCACCCTCCCGCTCAACAGCTTTTCGCTGACTCTCCACCCTCCCGCTCAACAGCTTCTCGCTGACTCTCCACCCTCCCGCTCAACAGTTTTTCGCTGACGCTCCACCTTCCCGCTCAACAGCCCTTCGCTGACGCTCCACCCTCCCGCTCAACAGCTTTTCGCTGACGCTCCACCCTCCCGCTCAACAACCTTTCGCTGACGCTCCACCCTCCCGCTCAACAGCTTTTCGCTGACGCTCCACCCTCCCGCTCCACAGCTTTTCGCTGACGCTCCACCCTCCCGCTCAACAGCCTTTCGCTGACGCTCCACCCTCCCGCTCAACAACTTTTCGCTGACGCTCCCACCCTCCCGCTCAACAGCTTTTCGCTGACGCTCCACCCTCCCGCTCAACAGCTTTTCGCTGACGCTCCACCCTCCCACTCAACAGCTTTTCGCTGACGCTCCACCCTCCCGCTCCACAGCTTTTCGCTGACGCTCCACCCTCCCGCTCAACAGCCTTTCGCTGACGCTCCACCCTCCCGCTCAACAACTTTTCGCTGACGCTCCACCCTCCCGCTCAACAGCTTTTCGCTGACGCTCCACCCTCCCGCTCAACAGCTTTTCGCTGACGCTCCACCCTCACGCTCCACAACCTTTCGCTGACGCTCCACCCTCCCGCTCAACAGCTTTTCGCTGACGCTCCACCCTCCCGCTCCACAACCTTTCGCTGACGCTCCACCCTCCCGCTCAACAATCTTTCGCTGACGCTCCACCCTCCCGCTCAACAGCTTTTCGCTGACACTCCACGCTCCCGCTCAACAACTTTTCGCTGACGCTCCACCCTCCCACTCAACAGCTTTTCGCTGACGCTCCACCCTCCCGCTCAACAGCTTTTCGCTGACGCTCCACCCTCCCGCTCAACAGCTTTTCGCTGACGCTCCACCCTCACGCTCCACAACCTTTCGCTGACGCTCCACCCTCCCGCTCAACAGCTTTTCGCTGACGCTCCACCCTCTCGCTCAACAGCTTTTCGCTGACGCTCCACCCTCCCGCTCAACAACCTTTCGCTGACGCTCCACCCTCCCGCTCAACAGCTTTTCGCTGACACTCCACGCTCCCGCTCAACAACTTTTCGCTGACGCTCCACCCTCCCACTCAACAGCTTTTCGCTGACGCTCCACCCTCCCGCTCCACAGCTTTTCGCTGACGCTCCACCCTCCCGCTCAACAGCTTTTCGCTGACGCTCCACCCTCCCGCTCAACAACTTTTCGCTGACGCTCCACCCTCCCGCTCAACAGCTTTTCGCTGACGCTCCACCCTCCCGCTCAACAGCTTTTCGCTGACGCTCCACCCTCCCGCTCAACAGATTTTCGCTGACGCTCATCCCTCCCGCTCAACAGCTTTTCGCTGACGTTCTATCCCCCCCCCCGCTCAACAACTTTGTCGCTAACGTTCAACTCCCTCCCTCCCCGGTCAACAATTTTCGCTAACGCTCCACCCCCCGGTCAACAACTTTTCACTGACGGAGACCACTCGGCTCGATCCTCGATCCCGTCCTCCGTCCCCCCGCCCATTTCAAAGACTTGGCGGAGCCCATGATCGTCAGGACCACATGCCTTGTTCCTATTTGTGCACAATAGTATTCAACGGACAAGATCCTCTGACACAACAAATGAGGACAGATTACCTATCGCATAATCCGGTGTCGGAGGTATCATATTTACGCCAGGGTCAGAGAATTTACTAGCAAACGTGCGGTTCAGTAGCTCAGTTTTCTCACGGTCACTTTCAATCTTTCTACCACCGCCTATTAACCCGCGCACTGCAGGGGCTTTGCGCCGAACACGAACTGCAGGGGGGAGGGTTGACTTCCGCCCCCCCCCCTGAGATCACGAAAACTACGCTACGTAGCAAGAAGCGTAAAAAGGTATTTGATAGCTTGGTACATGTTCTATCGAAATTATTTTAGTGTTATTTTAGGTCAGGTCAAAATTGAGGTCACCAGAGGTCATCAAAGGTCAAATTTTCCAGTTTTTCCTGTTTTAGGACATCGCTCCAGAAATTCCCATATATCTCAGAAACGATGCTAGATAGAAACACACGGAAAAAAACAAAAGCCAGCCAGTGAAATTTACAATCGCTGAAGTGTCCTCAGATTTGATCTCAGGTCAATATTTGAGGCTCCAAAGGTCAAAAAAGAAATAGAAAAAGTTTTTTTGCTAAATCGCTTTTTGCTATTTACTTTTTATTTAATAAAGATAACGAAAACTGTTTACGCCATTGTGTTTATCTTGTCAAGGCGCTTCGAATGATATACATGGTGACTTTGTTAAGTCAACTTAACAATTTGACCTCAGGTCAAGGTCAAGTGGTGACCCAAGTAGGGCATGTTGCATATGGGAAGACGTATCTCGACGAGACAAACACATTAATGTCTGTTTTACTTCTCTATCTGCATTATGTCGGGAGTTATTGAAAACAAAGTGATGGTGACCTCGCATGACCTCAAATGACCCAATAGAATCTTGCGCGGGGCCACTGAACAAAACTTACAATTGGATCATCAAGAATATCCTATAATAACATGATCCAGAAGTAATTGGACTAATATCATGCATATCCTTGAAATAGGAAGCATTTGTATATTTCCCCATTTACTTATTATGGGGAGGTTACAAAATTGACCTGACCTTAAGTCACCGATATCAAAATTTCGAGATAAACGAATTGTAAGTACTTATACCCCTCATGACATCCTGTAAGTTTCAAACTGATCAGTGAAAAACTCTGGCTTTGACACAACTGCAAACATTTTTGGAGGTTGGGTCACTTGACCTGGTCTGGTGACCTGACCTGAGATGACCCGAGGTTATTTTGTTTTCAAAGTGTGCGCAATTGATGTCCTAACAGGTGTGCCAAAACCCGGCGGCGCTGCGCGCCGCCGTTTTTTCGCTATGTTGGAAAAACCTGAGGGGGGGGGGGGGGGGGGGGGGGGGGGGGGGCGGAAATCACCCCCCCCCCCTGCAGTGCGCGAGGCCTATTAAACAAGGCATACTATAGTTTTTTCCCTTTTATGCACTTAAGACATATCCAAAAACGCTTTTGATTACTATGGCGGCGCCACCATAGGGACAGGGGTGGCAGACTGCCACCCCTGCTGTGACGCTGGGGTGGCATTGCCTCCCCTAAAGTTTAGGCCTTCGTCAAAATTGTACTGGTGCTGTTTTGTCAAATTTGTGTATTCCGGCCGCTGCGAACATTTTTTTCATTTTTTATAAATAAATTTAGTCCGAATGTTTTTGAATGGATGGATTTCCGAGGTCAGGCCCCGCGCTAAGCATAGCTTGTTGCGCAGGCCCTGACCCCACCACCCGATCAAGCAATTCCTGGCGTCCGCAGAATTTAGAAGCGAAAATTGTACGTGCCAGACATAGCTGGACACGGTCCGCCCCGCTCTCTGACGTCATCTGACCCTGAGTGCGACCGCTGCCACCGGCCACAGCCCATCCCAGTCAGGAGCAAATAGCTAGCGCCGAAGCGACTCGAACCCAGGCTGCCACTACCGGGTGAGGTCAGAAGTCCAGCGCTCTCCCGACTGAGCTACAGGGGCGGAAGTTAGTGTCAAGTTCAGGTCAAGTTCATGTCACTGAAGGTCAAAATTTGAAATTTATAAATATAAATGGAAAGGCATGTTTCTATATCAGTTGTATCTAAAAAAAATACAGTTCTTACATTTATTTGTCTGTATCTAGTCAATAAAAGCCAAAATATGCAATTTCAAAATATGACGTAATGATTTACCCATACTTGATATGCCATGTCAGTCAAAAAAGATTATATAGTTTTGAAATTTTGTATGGTAGTTGCCCATTTGTCGTTATCTGACATATATTCCGTTTTTTTATATCTTTGAAAAATTTGATTTTGTGGGCATTTTTTCCAAAACAAAGCTTTTTTGAAATTTTTAGGGTCAAAAACCAAGAGTTTCTAAATTTCTAGATAGCTGGTTTGTAGCCCTTGCAATTGTCTACCTTTTTAGCGTTTTTCGATTGCATTTTGCTTCAAATGTGGCATTTGTACGGCTTGGCAAAGTTTCGCTGATTTTTGTGTCAATCGTGTTTAGTGACGTCACTAAATTCACTTTATCGAAAATTTCTGACGAAATTGCTTCATTTTTGCACACAAAAAGTGTAAAATGATGCCCGGAGAGGTACTGAAATCTTGGCGTTGATATCTGTATTAGTTGTTCAGATATTCTCAATATTCCTAAAGGCTAAAAAAGCTCCCCCCCCCCCCCCCCCTCCAGTGACTCGCTGGTTAAACTTTTGTGACTTTTCCTAAATATTAATCGGGCGCATTTTGGCACAATGTTCAAAATTTTCAGCTCAGGCGATTTCAGGCGTGGTTTGGGGGGGGGGCATGTTTTGGTTTTCAGCGTGTCTCGGCTTTCAAAGGGAATCAATTATCATTCTCTAACCGTTGTAGATACGAGTTTACGCCTTGTATGCCTTTTATTGCTGCTCCTTGTAAACATGTTGAACATTTCTTCAATTTTGGGGGACTACGCATGGGCACCTCCAGGCAGGCACGTAGCCAGGATTTCGTCCAGCGGGGGGGGGGGGGGCGGCGCCTCGAAAGGGTCCCTTCCCGAGCGTTGACAGGGCCACTTCCCAAGCGTTGAAAGGCCCCCCCCCAAAAAAACGCATGAAACAACGTTACAAGGCTGGAAAATGCAGTATGGAAGGTATGGCATGGGCCATACCAACGTTTAGGAGCTGGAGTTAGCAAACTGCCACATCAACTTTTGAACCAGCGACACGAATTTGGAATCAGCTATACCAACTTAATTTTTTTTTTTAAATCAAGAGCTGGAACTCTTAAAGAAATTGCGCCGCGGAGCGGCGCGAAAATTTTGAGTATTATGCCCTGGGTTGCTTTCTCATCAATGCGTCGCATTGCGTATGGTGCGGACCTCTAAAATTGCTATATTGTGCGTTTAAAAGTGTGGGGAAAAGGTGCTAAAATGAACTATTTTGCCCAATAACATAGGAAAGTAGCAACATAACACATACATGCGCCGAGAGACTGACCGATTTTTTGCCTAACCCGCATATAATTGAATTTGTAGTTAAATTGCGCCGCGGAGCGGCGCGAAAATTTTGAGTTTGATTCCCTGTACAACTCTATTCTTACTGTTGAAAGGCCCAAGGTCCCTTCAGATCGTCTAGGGGCCCCTCTGACCTTTTCTACGCCTTTCCGACCTGTTCAGGGACTCATCTGGGATCCGCGAAGCGAAAAGACATGATGTGGAGTGGGTGATATATATATATATAATACAAAGAGTACTACAGGAAAAAATAAAATCGGATCTTTCGGGTATATTGTAGCACCCTGACGAAGGGTGTTACAATATACGCGAAAGCTCCGCTTTTAATATTTGTATTGGGGAATAAGTCCTCTTTGTATTTAATCTTCATCTGCGATCTCTACGTGCTTTGACTCTTCCGGTCTCACCAGAGACTCCTCTGACCTTCCAAGAAGCCCCTCTTGTGTGTCAAGGGGCCCATTCGGCCTGTTCAGAGGTCCTTCCGACCTGGCCAGGGACTGTACTGGCTGCTTTGTCGCCCTGCCGACATGCTCAGGGGCAGGGGCGGCGGATTGCGGGGCGCAGGGTACCCAAAATCCCCCTCAAATGAAAATCCTGGGGAGGGGAAGGGTCATGTTGCCCCAGATTGAGCAGGCTAAAATCTGGGGGGGGGGGGCAAAACTACCCTTTGCCCCCAGAATTTTCGACTGGGGGTAATTTTGGGTACCCTGCCCCCGCAATCCGCCGCCCCTGCTCAGAGGCCCCTCCGACCTGCCCAGGGGCCCCTCCAGTCTGGCTAGGAACTCATCTGGCATGTTCAAGGGCCTTCCGACCGGCCCAGGGACCCTTTCGGTCTAGCCAGGGGCCCCTCTGACTTGCCCAGAAGCCCCTCCGATCGGCCCAGCGACTCTTCTGGTCGGCCTGCGCTGGCTGCTTTGTCGCTCTTGCCGACATGCTCAAGGGGCCCTCCGACCTGCCCTGGAGCCCCTCCGTGCTGGCCAGGGGCCACTTCGGCATGTTCAGGGGCCCTTCTTACCTACCCAGGGGTCCTTTGGGTCTGATAAGGGGCCCCTCCGATCTGCGCAGTTTTTTTAAAACTTTCCAGGGGCCCTCTGGTCTCTCCAGGGGCCCTTTAACCTTATTAGGGGCCCTTCCGACCTAGCAAGGGACTGCGCTGGCTGCTTTGTCGCCTTGCGACATGCTCCGAGGGCCCTCCGACCTGCCCTGGGCCCCTCCGTGCTGGCTAGGGGCTCATTCGGCATGTTCAGGGGCCCTTCTGACCCACCTAGGGGCCCTTTCGATCTGGTCAGGGCCCCTCTGACCTGCACAGGGGCCCTCTTAACTTCCCAGGGGCCCTCTGGTCTGTCCAGGGGCCCTCCAACCTGCTCAGGGGCTCTTATGACCTGGCAAAGGACTGCGCTGGCCGCTTTGTCGCCCTGTCGACATGCTCAGGGGCCTCTCAACCTGCCCAGGGGCCCACCTGTGCTGGCTAGGGGCCCATTCGACGTGTTCAGGGGGCCCATTCGACGTGCTCAGGGGGCCCTCTGACCCGCTCAGGGGCCCTTTCGGTCTTGCCAGGGGCCGCTCTGACATGCACAGGGCTCTTGAACGTCCAAGGGGCCCTCCGGTCTTTCAGAGGGCCCTGGTGGCCCTAAAGGGCCTCTGAAGTCCGCTAAACTCTCTAAAGATCACGCTTCGTGTAGTAAAGAGCCTATGATACCGCGCTTCGCGCGGTCTCGACGGCCCTTTTCGGCGCGCTGCGCGCGCCGAAAAGGGCCCTCGCGCGCCAAAAAGGGCCCTCTTGGCCTCTAGGGGGGGGGGGGGGGGGGGGCCGCCCCCGCCGCCCTCCCCTTGGCTACGTGCCTGCCTCCAGGAACGAATTTTGGGAGGCATTTTGGGTCACTAGCATTACATGGAAATCTGACATATAATCATTTCAAACTCAGTGACACTTCTTAGCTGTCCTTTGCACACCTTGTGCGTTTTTTCCTTCTATTTTTGGGTTGCCCACAGGCGATTTCAGGGACGGAATTTGGGGGGCATGTGTTTGATTTCGTACACACACATTGTGTTTAGTAGCTCAAAACGATATTTTACAGTGGGTTGTCTCGTGCAATATCATCTGCATGTATCACAATTGTATTTTGTGGTATAGGCGGTTCCAGGGGTGGGACGCAAGCGCATGGCCCAGTGTTACGGGTGGCGCCAGGGATTAAATTAGGGTGGAATTGTGGACCCACGATGTGTAACTGCATGACAAAATATATCAACTTGAAACTTGATGACCTGTTATAGCAATGCCTTGCACACGTTCCGTTGTTTTCGATTGCCCAAGGGCGACTCCAGCGACAAGTTTGTTTAGGCAAGCAGAATGACTGGATCCATCTCACGTCACCAACAACGACGGCAGAGCGCACGCCAGGGCCGTGCGGCGGCCCTCGTACGTGCGTCGGCCCCCGCCCCCGAAAGTTTATTGCCCTGGGGAGACCCGGGGCCCGGGTGACCGAGGCAATCAGTCAAAGGGGAGAAATCGATCACACTAGTCCCTAGGTCAAAGAAAAACATGCAAACACCTTCTATCCAGCAAGGCGACGCGCTAAAAAGCTTGTTCAGCGAGCAACAAGAGCTTCCTCAATTCCCCCCCCCTTCCCCTCCTCAGCACGCCACTGCACAAATAAAAACAGATTTTCCCCCCTTTCCATGCATACACATGCAATTATAAGCAGCCAAAACAGAAATCAAATCGGCAAAAATATTATAGTGACATCTTTAGATACCCTCCTTTTTAATTACCTGGGGACGCCATTGTGTTAATCTCTCCAAACTTTTAAAAGGATTATATGTTAAAGCATACAGTTAGGTGGCGAAATGCACCAATATGAAAAATTACGTTCAAACAACGTCCCATGGCAAATAATCTAAAAAATGCATGTTTTCCCCATTTTGTGTTACCTGTATTCGCCGCCCCCCCCCCCCCCTCATGGCAAAATGTTGCACATTCATGAATATAGGGATGTAGTTCAAGCTGCAAGGAATCGAATGCCGCTTTTCTGGAGTGAAAAGGTCCAGCGGTTTTCGAGATACGATGGGGGCCTAATAGTCCCCCCCCCGCCCCCGACAGTTTTGTATCTTTTGTTTAGCCCGACAGTAATATGGTTAATTAACACGCCCACCGACGGGGCGGATATCCGCCTCCCCGGAGGTTTTTCGTGAATCGCTGATAAACGGCGGCGCGCAGTGCCGTCAAATTTGGCATAGTTGTTTGGGGTTCAATTACACACATTGTGTAAGCTTTTCAACCTCGGGTCATCCCAGGTCATGTCAAAAGGTCACGTCAAGTGACCCCACCTCCAAATAAGTTTTTGAAAGTTTGTGTTCGTGCCAAAGTTTGTGTTCGTGTTTGACTATGAGGTTTGAAACTCACAGGATTAAATTGGGTCATAAGTACCTGCAATTCTTATATCTCGGATTTGTATATCGGTGACCTAAGGTAATGTCATTTTCGTGACCTCCCCATTATAAGTAAACGGGGAAAAATGAAAACGCGTATAAATACATAGGAAATGGATAAATTTGGCTGGTTTTCACCACATCCACCATTCTTGTTCCAAATACAAAGACCTATGTCACATTTTTGTTCTTTCACCTCGACGAGGTCAACTCAGGCTAGTGGCGCACGCAGGATTCTATTTCGGGGGGGGGGGGGGTCAGAGCCCTAAGAGCGGGCCCCCTTGTGTGCAGGGCCCCACCCGTTTTTTAGAAAACTTCGCGGATTTCGGTCACTTGATTTTGAGCGGGCCCCCCTACAGCATGGGATCTGAGACATGATAATTGTCTTATCAATGTCGTGTAAGGTGACAGCGTGTGCTACCGATGTGCGAATTTTAGGTGCGTGTGCTATACTGATGTGCAGTACAACTGTCGAGAGTTGACGAAATGATGTCAATGACAACACGCAGTAGTGGTGACTGGTGAACGGATACGGTGTTTTCGTAGCAGGTATGTGTGATCAGTTGGCGCGATACATGGCTGATTTGTACTGTCTTTACAACATACACCATTGCAACAAATGTGGAGGCGGTCTCGCGCATGACTTGGGAAGGCATAACCAACGGATCCAGGGCCTGGTGTCAACCAGTTGCTGCATAGTGCATACCTGTCTGGAAGCTGCGCACAAACTTTCTGGAGTTTGGTCAAAATAAGAGAAGCACGGGGAACAGATCGCGTCAAAAATTTCAAACGTCGTAATAACTAGGTGTTATTTTTTCGGGAGATCTGCTACCCATTGTCTTCGGTGGGCTTGGATACTCAAAATCATCGGTCCCTAAGTACATCTCTAGTATTGACCATGAAACGTAACATGTGCCAAATAGCGAAACATTTTATTTCATCAGTGAAGTTGAGCGTTACAATATTATTTGGCTACGCCCTTACATGTTTGAGATACTCATGCGCAAATTGTAGTGTAGGTAGAAACCGCATTTACACGGGACTTTATATTCTCTAGGCATGAATGGGTGATCTCTTTGGAAATTGAGGCAATTCTAGAAATTGGACCAAATTATGGCGCTGTTTTCCTTCCTAACCTCCCAGATTCATGTCCTCTACAGGTTAAAAAGTCCCAGCTTTTGGACGTCAAAGTCCCGTATAAACTATGCTAGGCTACGTTCGCGAACGAAAAGGAATTAACCCTGTTGGCGCTCCGGGGCTGGGGCGGTTTTCGCCCCCCCCCCTCCTTGTGTTTTTCTCGCTATAATCAGAAAACGCATAGAGATATCTACTTGAAACTTTCAGCAACTTGAAATGAATAGCTAAGCCACGTTTTGGCAACAAAATTTGGTCCCGGACAGGTCAGGTCAGGTCACCAGGTCAGGTCAAATGACATGACCACCAAACGACTTCTTGGTAGCAACGCCGGCACAGTGGGTAAAGGAAATAGTTCACCTTCAACATTAGTTTTAAACTGAGATAGCAGTTTTGTAGCCCGTGTTGGGAAACCACAGTCTGCAAGTTTTCTTGACCGAAAAGACTCCAGCCGAATATATTTGATTTTTTGGCGAAGGAATGCGGTGCTGGCGAAAGAATGTTGTACTGGTTCTAGCCCGGGCAGAGGCTATACCATCAGCCAATCAGCTTGCAGCTGGTGCTAGCAAGCGAATCGGCGGCCGACGGTTGGCACATGTCCAATGCGAGTCTATCTTTACGCGACTACTTTCAAATCTGGTTGGCTGAACCATTTTATACATTCGCGTGACGTCAGGACTCTGACTCAGAGAGTATGCATATAGTTTTGATAAACAATACAAATTTACGGCCTTCTGTCCTGAATCGGCGCGATATAAGGCCATTTTTGACAATATAAAAAGAAATTGTATTAAAAATATAATCAAATCGTGTTGGGTAAAAATTTTCCTAGGTGAACTATTTCCTTTAATCGAGCGACATGAAACTCATGGCACGTCATGAGGTCATTAGGGACTACAATATCTCGGATTTTTTTTTATATCGGTGACCTAAGGTCAAGTTATAATCGTGAACTTTTCAATGTAACTCTATGGGGAAAAACAAAAACGCATATTCCTCATTGTAAAGGGATAAATTTAGTTCATGTTTGCTCTAGCCACTAGTTTTGGCCAGAGACTAGCCCTGACCGGGCCCCATATCACGCCTCGGCCAGCACCGGGGCCCGAGCTCGTCTAAAAAAAATGCAAGGCGCGGGCCCTGTTGCGACCGAGCCCTCGTCCTGACCGGGCCCCGTATCACGCCATTTCCAGCACCGGCCCCCTACCTCGATCGGAACTGACCAAGACCAGGCCCCTACTAGAAGCTGTGACCAAGACCAGGCCCCTACCAGTTGGCCTGCGCGCGGCGCCGCGATCAGACGTGCGACGCGCGCGGGTCGCTCGCTTACCTCCTTTCCGCGAGCAAACATCTCCCGCCTTCTCCTTTGTCGTGTGGGAGCTGTCTGGATAAGGCCGAGTGAATGTGGACGAAGTGACTGAAGTGTTGCGTGAAAGCCTGAGAGGCTTACCTGTCTTGTCTCTGTGGAGGCTGGGCCGTCGAGTTCCTGGTGCTCGCCGCCGAGACCCCCCAGCTCACGGGTCTTTGTTTAGACCCGCCGGTCAGCTGACCCGGCCAGCTGACAGCTGACCTTGAACTTGGTGCCGGCGGCTACCAGCCCGGCCCTGACCCACTGTCTGGAGCACGGGAACCTGTGCCGGATTGTGGTGGCAGACGCGCCCGGCGCCCGGTACAGGTGCGGTACAGGACGACACTCTGGCGCTGTAACTCGGCTCGAGCCTGCAGCGAGTTCGACGGGTCCCGGCTGGCTCGGAGATGGATTCAGTGGCCTCCTCCGCTTGCTGCTGCTGCTCTTCTTCGCCAAACTCCTGGTGTCGGCTGCTGCTCCGGCCGCTGCCCTCCCGCACCGGCGCGGATACAGGAGGACATCCCGCAGCTCTACCAGTGGTGACACGTCATCGCGAGTCCTTCGCCGCTGCTCCCGCTCAGAGAGGGATCGCCAGCTGAGCGATCTGGCAGCGCGGTGCTGGTGCTACCAGATGATGAAGTAAACACTGCGCAGCGGAGACGGTCCCGGCGCACGCGGGGACGGCGCGGTGGACGCGGCCGTGCACGGGGACGGAGAGGCGGTCGGCGGCGGTGTGGTGGTGGAGGCGTGGTCTCTCATGGTTCTTCGTGTGGGGGTGGGAATGGGGGTTTGTGTGCTATCTCGCTGAACGTTAGATCATTGAAGCCGAAAATATTGTTCCTTCGTCACGATCTGTCCTATTATGATTGTGATATATGTGTTCTATCTGAAACTTGGCTCAAACCAGAAACGCTCTCAAGATTTGTTAACTTCCCTGGATATTCTCTTACTCGCGCTGACCGTCCAGATGGCAGGGGTTTTGGGGGTGTTGCAGTTCTTGCTAGATCAGGGTTAAGTGTTGAGAGGCTCCAGTCGGTGTGTAGCTCAAACCGCTGTTAACTTGAAACTCTGTGGCTCTCAATCACCACTCATCGCCGGCGTCATTTTAACCTGTGTGCACTGTATAGGCCTCCAGGTCATTCCATAGCTCAGGTGACTGCCGATTTGAATTGCCTTGAATTGCAAATTCAGCGTATCATTCTTCACTCATCTTGCCCTATTTTTATTGCAGGTGATGCCAATTGTAACCTTTTAGCCTCAGATGGTGGTCATGCTAGGACTAAGCTGATAGAGCTTTTAGACAGTTTATCATTACATCAATGTGTGCAGGTGCCTACATATAGATCTGGATCTCTTTTAGATATGTGTGTCTCAAACAGGGTTGACTTTGTAACTGATCTGAGTGTATTTGAATGTGCATACAGTGATCATTTTTTAGTCAAGGCTATCATCAACATTCCCAAGCACAGAGCCAAGCCATCATATATCATGTCCAGACGTTTGAATAGGTTGAATGTTTTAGATTGCCATTTGTCTCTGTACCAGGGTTGTGCTCGACTCATATTTTTTAGGCTGACTCGACTCAGACTCATTTTCGAAGGGACTCTGACTCAACTCTGACTCAAGAGGGAGGAATTTGTTGTTTTGAGTCCACTCAACTTTGACTCATTTGCTGTTGCCCCTGACTCAACTCTGACTCAAGCGGGGGATAATTTTGTTTGAGTCGACTCAACTTTGACTCATTTGCTTTTACCCCTGACTCAACTCTGACTCATGTGAAAGTTCCTTGAGTCGACTCATTTTTGACTCATGTTCAACGGACTTCACGACTTTGATTCAAATGTAGGTATTTGACTTGCAAAAAGTAATTGGAATAGTATATGTAAATACTGTTATATTGATTTACACTGGATGAAGCCACATGAATATTGCATTATCATACATATCTACTTCATCCACCTGCAATGTAAGATACATTTCAATATATAATAGCAATAATGATAATAATAAAATAAAATAAAATGTATGGTTCGTAAAAACATTGAAGACAAATTGGTATTTACCTTTTATGTGTTCGTAGGGGTCATGGGATGTTTTAGTTCAAGTTAGATCGGTTGTCAGTGACAGGGTTCAGTCTTAAATATATTATCTTGGTACGTGCGTAAGCATGCTGAAATATCCTCAGTTGGCTTTAATTATTGGTTTAAATTGTTCATTATTTTGATGCTATGTGATACAGTGTAAATCATGTTGATATGGTTATTATTAGGGTATATATATATATACTGCAGTTATCATGTCTATGTATGTATTTCATATTGTATTGCTTCACTTAAGATAAGGAGCAGTCAGCAGAGTAAGTGATGTAGTGAAGTACTCTTTAAGTTTGTGAAATAATTTTTTTATTGATTATCAACTAATGATTATAAAGTGGGTTTGAAAAGCACCCAAACTCACACTCTCACACTCTATAACATTGTTTGGACGTCTTTATTATTTAGTTGCTAGGATTTGTTTTTCTCGTCAGATGTGACTGACTCGTAAGAGGATGAGTCGACTCAACAGTGACTTGAGCGGCATCCAGGCGACTCAACTTTGACTCAAGCGACATCCATGTGACTCAACTCTGACTCAACTCAACCCCTCAATTTTTCTTAAGTGACTCGACTCTGACTCAAGTTGAGCCCCTATTTTTCTTAAGCGACTCAACTCTGACTCAAGTTGAGTTGAGTCAGTTTTGAGTCAAATTTGACTCACCGACTCTGAGTCAAGCACAACCCTGCTCTGTACCACACCAACTGGAGCCCTGTGTTCTCATGTGCGGGGGTAGCTGATCAGTGGTCTGCCTTTCTAGCATTATTGCTGCCTATTCTTGACTCTCATGCTCCTCTGCAGCGCATCAAAATTCACAACCCCTCGGCCCCCCCCCCCCCCCCCCCCTGCCTCGGACGCCACCTTGCGGCTGATGGCACAGCGACGTGGACTTCTTGCCCAAGGTGTCAGGACTCCTGCTCTTCTCGCCCTGGATAAGAAAGTGAAGTCTGCTATCCGACAGGACATGAGACAGGACATTGCCAGTAGGGTGAGAGAGCAGGGTCCTGCCACCATGTTTAGGAACATCAGACAAATCATTGAGGGCAAGAGGTCGACACAGAGAGTTGTGCCTGAGGCCACCCCCGACGAGTTAAACGAGTACTTCGTGGGGGTGGGCCCCCGAGTCGCAGGTGAGGTTCGAGCCAGGGGGGTGCCCCTTGAACTTCCGTGCTGTCTACCCAGGGTTGGTGCCTGTGCTTTCTCTTTGATTCACCATGACTATTGATTCTCTCTGTCCTGTCCTCTTTTCTATGAAAAATTCAGGAGCTTGTGGGGCAGACGGCATTTGCATTAAAGTAATTAAGCTTTGTTTCGAAACTATTGGCCATGTCATCCTACACATTCTCAACACCTGTCTCACATCCTGTGAATTTCCCGATCCCTGGAAACATTCCATAGTACATCCTATCCACAAATCCGGAAACCCATCAGATGCCTCAAACTTCAGACCTATTTCCATCGTTCCTGCCTTTCCGAAGCTTGTCGAGAAGGTTTTCCAGCGACAGCTGTACTCGTACATGGCTGACAACAACCTTTTTCCTCATCCCAGCACGGTTTCCGCTCCCGTCTCTCCACAGAAACCGCGCTCCTTACCGTATCCGATCATATCCTTGCCGCCACTGACCGCCAGGAACTTACCCTCCTCTGCCTCCTTGATCTTTCCAAATGCTTTGATGTGATTGACCACACAAAGCTTCTTTCCAAACTTCAAGCCTATTCTATCGATCCTACCTGGTTTTCTTCTTACCTCCGTGGTCATACCCAATCTGTTTGTACTGCTGACGGGCGTGGCAATCGGCACCTTTCCAGACCCCAGCCCAATCCCATCGGTGTATTCCAAGGATCCTCTCTTGGCCCACTCCTCTTCCAGATATTTGCTAACGACCTGTCCCTCTTTGCCCCTGACGCGCACGTGGTGCAGTACGCTGATGATACCCAAATTTTGATATCTGGCAAAAAAGACTCTCTCCCGCAGCTCATTGCTACAATGGAACAGACATTAGACTCATTGGACGTCTGGTTCCACTCCCACGGTCTGAAAGTAAACACAAGTAAAACGGAACTTATAGTCTGTGGTTCCCGTCAAAATTGTCGTGGCATGGCTCCCATTACTGTTCGGTACCGCGAGGATGCAGTGCGTGAGGACCCCACCGTGAGGAACCTTGGCGTAGTGTTCGACAAGCACCTCACCTGGGACTCTCACGTTTCTGCCCTCGTCAAAAAATGCAACGGTATCCTCATCGGCCTGTCCTACGTGCGTCATCAGATCCCACCTGACCTTCTGCCCACCTTGGTCAATGCCTTGGTCATCTCGCACGTTCGATACTGCCTTGCCGTCTATGGCAACGGGTCGGAGAAAAACACACAACGCCTCCAAAAAAATCCTGAACTTTGCGATGCGCGTTGTCTCCGGCCGTCGCAAATTTGATCATATATCGGACGTGCGTGAGGAACTGGGCTGGCCTACTGCCCGTCAGCTCTACCAACAGCACTCTGTTAGTTTGCTTCACAAAATACGAGTTACTGGCGAACCGCAAGCTCTTGCCTCTCATATTCAGGCCAACTCTTCTCTTCGCTCCCGTTCTACTCGTCAGGACACTGACTCTCCCGCGTGTGAGGACGGAGGCGGGTAGGCGGCGCCTCTTATACAGTATCGCGCAACTCTACAACTCCTTACCTCTGGAACTCCGGAACTCGACTCTCGCGTCTTTTAGGCATGCACTGTGTAATCATTTAGCTGGGACTGGATGAATATGTGCGTACGTGCGTGTGTGTGTGCGTGTTGTGTGTATGGATGTATGCTTTTTTATATTTTGTTGTATGAATGCTGCTTACGAGTGCCTTTTAACATGTCTCACCTTTTAACGTTATCGACTCGACACTCGGAAAAGCCATTTTATGTTGGAGAGTGTTTTAAATGTCAATACATACATACATACATACAAGCGGGACCGTATCAAGAATATGCAAGGACCGGGCCCTGTTGTGACCGGGCCCTCATCCTGACCGGGCCCCATATCACGCGGCACGCCCCTCCCAGCACCGGGTCCCTGCCTCTATCGGGCCCCTATCAGGAAGGGGTCGTATCAAATAATTTATCAGAAGCGGCCCCTGTTGTGACCGGGCCCTTGTCCTGACCAGGCCCATATCACGCCTTTGCCAGCACCGGGCCCCTCCCTCGATCGGACCTGACTAAGACCGGAGCCCTACCAGAAACGGGCCCGTATTAAGCAAATACAAAGACCGGCCCCTGTTGTGACCGGGCCTTCGTTTTGACCTTGCCCCATATCACGTCTTAGCCAGCACCGGACCCCTGCCTCGATCGGGACTGATCAAGACCGGGTCCCTACCAGGAACGGGTCCGTGTCACCAGAACGTGACCATATCAATAATTTGCCAGGACCGGGCCCTGTTGTGACGGCCGATGGGCCCCTCGTTCTGACCGGGCCCCATATCACGTCTTTGCTAGTACCGGGCCCCTGCCTCGATCGGGCCTGACCAAGCCGGGCCCCTACCAGGAACGGGCCCGTATCAAGAATCGCAAAGGACTGGATCCTGTTGTGACCGGGCTCTCGTCTTGACCGGGCCCCATATCAGGCTTTTGCTAGTACCGGGCCCCTGACTCGATCGGGCCTGACCAAGACCGGGCCCCTACCAGGAACAGGCCCGTATCAATAATTTGCAAGGACCGGGCCTTGTTGTGACCGGGCCCTCGACCTGACCGGGTCCCCATATCACGCCTCTGCCAGCACCGGGGTCCTGTCTTCATCGGGTCCCTACCAGGAACGGGGCCCTATCAGGAAGGGCCCGTATCAAATGATTTGCAAGGAGCGGGCCCTGTTGTGTCCGGGCCCTCGTCCTGACCGGGCCCCATGGCCATATCACGCTTTTGCCAGTACCGGGCCCCTGCTTCGATCGGACCTGACCAAGACCGGGTCCCTACCAGAAAGGGGCCCATATCAAGAATAGGCAAGGACCGGGCCCTGTTGTGACCGGGCCCTCGTCCTGACCGAGCCCCATGTCACGCCTTTGCGAGCACCGGGCCTGGCCAAGACCGGGCCCCCACCAGAAACGGCCCGCATAAAAAATATGCAAGGACCGGGCCCCATATCATGCCTTTACCAGCACCGGGCCCCTGCCTTGATCAGGCCTTACCAAGACCGGGCCCTGCCAGGTATGGGTCAGAATACGGGTCCTTTTGATGCGGGCCCCTCACAAATTTCGGGGGGGTCAGCTGACCCCTTTGAACCCCCCCCCCCCCCCCCCTGCGTGCGCCACTGACTCAGGCTAACCCGATGTCACGAGTTTTGTTTTCTTCTTCAATAACTTCTTACCAAATCAAGTTAGATCAATGGGATTTTTACCATTGTGTTTGTCTCGTCGAGACGCATCGATTGATGTAAAACTGGAACAACTGGCTTGACCTTGACCTGACCTGGGCTAGGTAAATTTTTGGATATGACCTAACCAGGTCACCCGATATACCATTCGATGCGTCTCGACGACAGAAACACAATGATGAAAACTATTACTTAATCATGCTTCTGTCAAAAATTATTCCTGAAAACAATTCGGTGATTTTTAGCATGTTTCAAATTCAATTGCCTTTGCTGACCTCACTTTTGGCATAACGTCAAATCTGATGGGCCTTAGTGACAGAAAATTATATTTTCCTTCGAACTCTTTTTATCCGCGCGTTGCTCTCTTTTAGTTCTCGAGATATAGACGGCTATGCTAAGGGTACCCATATATGGCCCAAATTTGATCTTCGGTGACCTCTGGTGACCTCATTATTGATCTGACCTAAACTTTACTTATCACTTTCAATAGAGCATGTCTCAAGCTATCTAAAGTTTTCTCCGCTTGTCGCTACGTTGCGTGGGTTTCGATATCTTAGGGGCGGGTATCCGACCCTTCGTCGGTTCGATGTTGGCGCGGACCCCGTCGGTGCGCGTGTTAAACATGAACATTTTTAGAGGAAAGATCATTCATTATTGATGACCCAGGTACAATTTTAGTTAAACGGTCCCATACCAAGTCAGCTGAAGCCAGACAATATACATATACATGTATAATTACGGTACCCTTAAAAAATCCTAGTGATGCCCCTTCACCCACCCAGGGACACGTCCCCCACTGTGGGATGCCCCTGTCGGAAAATGCGGTATGCTCGAAAAATCCTGGCTACGCCCCTGCACTGGAGTCATGTGCTGCCACAGGTCAACCGAGGTCACTGACCTCAGATGACCTGACATGACCTTTTTGGAATTTGGCAGTTTGTAGGAAATTTTGTGACGCTGATTACGAATTTCGCACCCATTAAGCATTATGATATGCTCATTCACGATTCTAGCTCGATATAATTCAATTTATACGCATTTACAATTTTGATGACTTTTGGGTCATTGACATGACCTCAGAGGTCACCTATTGACCAAATACCTTCAAATCGGGTATCAGCGGCTTCCTCTCATCACAAGCAACACGCTCGTCTTTGACTCGAAGCTCTAGCTCATTTAGGGGCGAAACGCTAAAGGGGGTCGTACCCCCCCCCCCTACCAGAACACGTAGTGATTTTGCCCTACCCGGGCGAGGGTTAATAAATACTTTTACCTAAGGAATTCACAAGTTTTCCAAAACAATAAAGCCATGCAGAAGAAAAATACCATTGAAGCGATGGTCCCATGGATAAGCCCCAGTATTATGTGTTCAATTAATAGAAAGAATAAGTTGTACAAGAAATTTACTAAAACAAAGTAGTGATAAGCATGACAATGAATATAACAAATATAAACACATTCTTACAAATGAAGGTAATGAAGGAGGCAAAAATATTATATTTTCAAAAGTCGTTTGAGGCTAGCAAAAAATAGAATAAAGAAACATGGAAGTTACTTAGAGAATCCTTAAATGCAAGGAAAACGCCAAATTGCATACCATCCTGTTGTATTGATGATGCTAACGCAGTTCATACAAGTGAACATGTAGCAAGTGGTTTTAACATTTTTTTTAATCCATAGGACAACAGCTGGAAAGTGATATGCCTACCTCAGAGAGTAGCCCAATGGAATATCTTATACAAATAGACTAGCCGGCCTTTAGCACCCCATTGTCCACAAATCCTTTGCAAATTGAGTATATTATAAACTAATTGAACTCTGTGGGAGGCGGAGTAGACAAAATAAGTACCAAGATTCTTCTGGCAACATATACAAACGGTATCCATCATCTTACTTATTTCTTTAATCTTTGTCTTAAAAATGGTTTAAGTGAAAGTGGCCGAAAAGTGAGGGGGCCATGCCCCCCCGTCCCCTGTTCCTACGCCTGTTTTCCGTCGTCTGCAGCTAGGCAAGGGCGCCGCCACCTTCCGAAAGTTGGGGGGGGGGGGGAGAGACATTCTGAAGTCAATTCTTTCCATACAACGCCCATAGGTGTAATGTTAAAATCCGAAAATGTTAGGGGAGCACGTCCCCCAACATTTCCCACAGAGTTCGCCATGGGTTGGGCCTGGGCTGGGCCTTAATTTTAAGGATATCACTGAGCTCTGGATGGGCCTGGGCCTAACAATTTTGAAGTAATGTGCGTGTCGCACAAGCTCAGGTCAGAGCTCAAAAATATTTTAACCAGCAGTTCACTTACACAGCAACACACTGTTGCTGTGGCTGTTTTTTTTTTGGGGGGGGGGGGGGGGGGTTAGCACATAGTTGGTTCATTGTTTCACATGTATAGTATACAAGTAAATATGCTAGGATAATGATAGCAAATTTTGTGAAAATAATTATATGCTTAGTCTGAACGGGCGGGACTGGGCCTGGGCCTCATTATTATGAATTTGACCGGGCCTGGTCCGGGCCTGGGCTTGGTGTTCATGGGCCTGGGCCGGGCCGGACTGGGGGTTGGTGGGCCCGTGACGAACACTTCCCTCCATGCCCCCCCCCCCCTGTGGCGGAGAGCTCCTGTAGATAGGGTCGTTGCTACACAGGCTGTATTGGCTGTACCAGGTCACAATGCGGTGGCGGATCTACGGTTGGGCAAAATGGGCAATTTCCCCCCCAACCGCCTGAAATCGAAGCAAAATTGACACATTTCCTGTTATAGAAGACAATCTAAGCGCCTTTTGCCAAGTAAAGTTAGCTTTAAATCAGCTATCAATGCATACGCAAGCCAAATCCGATGCGTTTTCAGAATTGTGTGAGAGTTTTTGGAATTCCCCCCCCCCCCCCCTCACCCCCCAACCACCCGTTCTGGATCCGCTAATGTCACAATGCGCTGTATGTGTGCATATGATGCAGTTGCATGTTGTCTTCAGTTATACCTTAAGTAACACTGAGCCGGATACGGGGATTGAGGCGGATATGGGTGAGGGGTCGAACGGATGAATCTGGATGAACACCGTTGCCATGTCAAATGTGTCACCGCACTGTGAGCAAAAGTCACGGTGTCGAGTCATTAAATGATACTTCATGCCGCCACTGGCGGATCTAGGGGGCCCCCCCCTAGATCCGCCAGTAGGGCACCAGGGACAAATCCCCCGCAGGAATATGGGGGGGGGGGCATTAAATACAAGTATGCCCCCCCCCCCGCCGCGCGTTCCCAATTTATCGTAAAATCGTAAACATCTCCTTGCAGCAGTCAAAATCCAGCTATCCACAGTCAAAAACAAGAAAATGTCGCGCCGCTTCGCGGCATGACAACTTTCGCAAGGAGAGCCTCTGGCGGATCCAGGGGGCATCAGGGGAAAATGCCCCCCCCCCCCCCCATTCCACAGGAATCTGGGAGGGGCATTCAATACAATATGCCCCCCGCGCGTTCCCTGCACTGAACGTGAAAAACAATGATCTTAGGAGAAAACTTCATGAAAACGGAAGTTTTTCTTCTTCTCTCGAGTGATTGAATTTGAAGTTTGTATGTATCCCTTTCTTTCAATGATAGACAAAACACCGCACCTGATGCAATTCAAGCAGCCCCGGTGACACTTAACCCGCGCCGCCGCTGGGGGGGGGGGGGGGGGGCAGAATCTGCCCCCCCCCCCTCCTCCCGGATTTTCTCAATAACTTGAAAGCTATGATAGATATTAACGTCAAACTTGCAGTACCTTGTAGTGCATCCATTCGACGTCTTCTCACCGAACTCCTATTAAATTGATTTCGCATTTTGGGAAATAATGAAGTTTTAATGACGCCATGTCATGCCATTTTTGGTGGGAAAACGATATATGTTTGAACAATCGTAGAAAATATAATTTTGAAGCAAATTACAAATAAAAAACGTCAAAAGAAAGCAAATGACATTCTCTTCAAAATGGCCAACTCGGATTTTCAAAATGTTGTGGTTTTGACCCCCCAAAAAAAATAGAAGAAAAAAACGTTTCTTTTTAAATCCACAAAATAATTTTTTTGTGAACTTTTAAAGTGAATTTCTTAAGCTCGAATACCAAAATAAGCCGACCGGCCCAAATCCGCGGAGAAAAAAATGGGGATACTTTTTGCCACAAAAAGATGCCCCCCCACGGTGAGAGGCTGGATCCGCCAGTGCATGCCGCGGTACTTATACCTGGGGACCGAATTTTCCCATACCAGGTTAGGTGGGCGCCACTTGAAGCGTTGTTACCACCCGTGTACAGTAAGCGGCAATAAACGGTAACAACCAGGTAACAACTAGTCTTAGTTTCGGTGCCTCGTTTTTTATTCCAAGAGTACGTACGTTTTTTCTTTGCAAGGGAAATTGCATGGATTGAATCTGATTATTTAACTGATTAAAATAATAATTTGATGAGGAGTTTCTAATTGTACAGACTATTTTATCTTCGCCTAACGAAATAGTTTTTGAGTCGAAAATGAAACGCCTCACAAAATGAACTGCTAACGTTTTTGTTTTACGGTGTAAGGAATATGATGTCTCAAATTAAGCCCTTGGGGGCATTGGCGCATCCAGAACGTCCAAAAACGTCGATTTGAAGAACTGTCTCAAAACTCGTCTGACTTTGTTTGTTTTTGCATTAAAGGGAATAGTGCACCTTGGGAAAAATACGTGGTATGATGGAAAAGAGTGTCCTGATTACAGTTCTGGCATTCGTTTTTGTGAAAAAGTAACAATTTGTCATAATTTGCAAAATATTGACATGTATACGTGTGACGTCACAACAATCTTGCGTCACCAAAATGAGTTGTGACGTCATACCTTAGAATATGTAAACAACACTACTACAACAAGTAACAACCTCGTTCGCTGGGCAATTTGTGATATGAAATGTGAATGTGAAATGTGAATGTGAATGTGAAATGTGAATGCGAATGCGAATGCGAATGCGAATGCGAATGCGAATGTGAATGTGAATGTGAATGTGAATATGAATGTAAATGTGAAATGTTAATGTGAATATGAATGTCAATGTGAAATGTGAATGTGAATGTCAATGTGAATATGAATGTCAATGTGAAATGTGAATGTCAATGTCAATGTGAAATGTGAATGTCAATGTGAATGTTTGCACTATGGCGTTGCATGCAGGCGCGATCCAGAAAATCTTCAAGGGTCATCAATTGCAGTGGTTACCTATACCCAAATCTGAAAACTCAACAAATTTGGTCCTACATTTTTAGGGTGCCCCTATTTCAACATTTTTTAGGACAAAACGTTGGCTATAGGTATTTGCAATATCAGTCGTACCTTTTGTATCATTTAAAGTGCTGCGAATGGTGCTAAAATATATAACTTGTACAGTCCAGGGCGGCCCCAGACGGCTGATGAAAAGGGGGTGGGGAGGGGCAACTTGACCATGAGGGTAATCGAAGTTCGTGACCAGGGGGGGGGGGGGTGAGGGTGGAAGCCGATTTTGTTTACGAGCAGTAAATCTTATGCATGTGATAGCAGTGTGTCATATTGCTTTGTGTCTCGTGCGAACTTCAAAAATGTTATTAAACTAAACAAAAATAGGCAGGCTTTCGCGAAACGAGGGGCTTGAAGAAAATGTGTCACAAAAGCATAACTACCAATGGTATTTACGCAAAATGGACACCCACAGAACTATTTTTACGCCGCGAAGCAGCGCCAAAATTTGAGGTTTTGAGCGGGCTGGGTAACTAATTTTAACCAGGATGCGGGGTCAAAACGAGGAAATATGTCTGGAGCGTAAGATGGGGTCAAAGACATGTTGCCCCCATTTAAGGCAAAAGGTGGGGCCATGGCCCCCTGCGGCCGCCAGTGTGTAGTCTATATTAGACCCTTTTCTACTGGAAAAGAACAGTTATTGAATTTTGCCGCGTAGCGGCGCGGAACTTTTTCCTTTATTTGTTTTTAGTCTGGGTAACTAGGCCCTCAACAATTCGATTTTTTTAAATGTTTATTATTATTAAATGATGGCAGTACCTATCACCTTCCTCATGTTACATATACATATACATTGTTACATATACATCAGAGCCAGACACGCCACTACCTACACTCGGGCATCATTGGCCGAGTAGAAGAGGATGTAGCCGGCCGATCTCTGCACGGCGCTGCTGTTTAGCGAGTACACCTCTTGGTCGTCGAACTTGTGCCAGCGCCCCGAGTTGACGCCGCTACAGAAGGTAGTGTAATGGCCGCTCTCTGTCGAGCCGAAGTGGTTCACCACGCCGTAGAGGTGGTACTTGTGGCAGTAATGCGCCTCCTTGCTGATGACGTAAGGTGACATGTCGAGGTTTTCCAGCGGGAATTGCACGTTGGACTGGTTTTTCCTCCAGAGGCCATCACTGTAAAACCTCTGAATGTGGATGATGAGCACTGGTGGCAGGTGCCAGATGTCCAGCCGCTTGGTGGCCTCCGTGCTGCTCTTGCACTTTGGACACGTCCAGCCGCTGATGGTGTCTCCGGCCAGGTACAGCTCGATGCACTCCTGCAGCGAACAGCAGCTCGACCTAGCAGGCATAGGCACCGAGAGGTGTGAAAACGTCTCGAACTTGGTCGAATGGTTGTCACAGTGCGAGCATCGCAACGTCGACTTGTACTGGCCCCAGAAAAGGTTCAGGATGAACGAGCGGTTGCTGCCCTTGAAGTCTTCCCATGCGACCTTGGCAGCGCGCGCGTCCGGCACACCGTCGTTCTGCTCCTTGAGCGGCTGTTTGCAGTGCGCCTCATTCAAGTCCTCATGCAGGGAATCCAGCAGGAACATGAGGAACTCATGGGCTTCCTGCTGTGTCGAGCCGCAGAAGCGCGCGTGGTGTCTGCCCATCACGTCATTTAGGTCGTGTAGCGCCACTGACTTGTTTTGGCCACTCCAGAGGACTTTGATAGCCGTGGCCATCTCTTGCGCCACCATACCGCGCGAGGGCTCGCTAACGTAGTTGAGCCCTCGCGCGGCTTTTTTATTTTGTTAACTTCTTTTCAGAAACTTATAACAGCTTGGTTGCAGTTGCTTACCAGTAGAGATGCAAAAATTCCCCCAAAAACAGGAACCGGCCCCGCACCGCCACCGCTCATACATGAGTTGGGACCGGCATCAAGGCCGGCCACATGTGGCAGCACCCGCCAGGCCCGGCACGCGGCAGCTCAAGCTAGGAATCTGCATGTATACTTCATTCTACACTTAAAATCTTTTAGCAGGAATATTTATAGTTTGCAATGTGCATTTTGCACCATTTTAACACACACCACATTGAAACACCAATGGATAATGGATATATATGGACCATGGAGTAAAGAAATCCCACACAAGTCAGAACTTGAGATAAATAATCAACAACAGACTAACAGGAAAGTCAAACAGGTCAAGGTGAGTAGACTTCTTTCATCTTTGGTGGTTTGCAAAAATAAAAAACAAAAATAAGACGCATGATAGATATATAGATCATGCAAGTCCAAACGAGCAGCTTAAAAGTATGTAATAAGTATGCATTCATCACTCAACATCACACAATGCAATGTTTGGGTTGTAATTGTAATAGCTTCTACAAACAATGTTGAGGTTAGAGGTACTACAACCTACTTACTTATTTGATCAATGTTGACATGGACTAGTAAATACTAAATATACTTCACAGGATAATGGGGAAAAGGCAAGTTTTCCTGGACATTTAAGTATGACAAACATACTAAAAACATTGGGAGTGACAATCATATCTTGAATGATAAAAGTAAAATAATCGACCTGTTTTAAATTACAGAGTATCCTCGGTTTTCTCACTATCCAAGCCAAGATATCTATAACTAACATCTAAGCCAGTCACACACAGAGCCACTCTTATACGGCCTTGTCACATATTTATACAGCCTTGGGCAGTGAGCACAGATAAACAAAGCTTGAGCTACTTCACTGCCAAAGCCAAGGCCGTACAACTGCCTTGGTACAACTTCACACGTCCGTCAAGCTAGCAGCAGATTCATATTCGCGAATCTGCTGCTGCCAGACAGACATTCGCCGGGCTCGAATATACTGCTACTGGCAGCAGATTCGGCGAATGTCTGTCAGCTGGCAGCATATTCGTGAACAACTTCCGCGGCCTTCTTGGCGCATCTTAGACGCGAGCAGCAGATTCAGATATTCGCCGGGCTCGAATATACTGCTACCAGCAGCAGATTCGGCGAATGTCTGTCAGCTGGGAGCATATTCGTGAACAACTTCCGCGGCATTTTTCGCGCATCATCTGAACGCCAGCAGCAGATTCGCAACGTGATGTGTTTGAGTTGAGTTGTTCGGTGAGAGATGGGTACCTTCTAGGTAAGTAGGTATTGATCAACGTATTACTGACTTGAAGCAGTCAGTGAGTAGCACCTCTAACCTCCTCCTACTTACCTAGAAGGTACCCATCTTTCACCGAACAACTCAAACACATCACGTTGCGAATCTGCTGTTGGCGTTCAGATGATCCGCGAAAAATGCCGCGGAAGTTGTTCACGAATATGCTGCCAGCTGACAGACATTCGCCGAATCTGCTGCTGGTAGCAGTATATTCGAGCCCGGCGAATATCTGAATCTGCTGCTCGCGCCAAAAAGGCCGCGTAAGTTGTTCACGAATATGCTGCCAGCTGACAGACATTCGCCGAATCTGCTGCCAGTAGCAGTATATTCGAGCCCGGCGAATGTCTGTCTGGCAGCAGCAGATTCGCGAATATGAATCTGCTGCTAGCTTGACGGACGTCAACTTCACTGCTGTGCGTAATGGCGTCTGAAGTATTTGACAATTGTGAAGCGTTGAGCTCAAAACGGCGCAGACAATTAATCCCGTCACCGAAATGACTAACTTTATCACCATAATTACTTAAAATCACCAAAATGAAAATGTCAACATATTGCGGATTCGGCAGATGGACTTCTTTAAAAAATATTTAAACTTCAACTGACACCAATGGTTAAGATTTAATACTACAGCTTATTTTCGAATACGAACATGAACAATTGTCTTCACACAATTCTGAGGCGTCGCGATTCTGAGGTGTGAAGTTGTGAATATCTGTCAGCGACACATTCGCGAATATCGATCTACTGCTTAATTGACACACGTGATTCTTTTACGGTCCAGTCCTGGCGAATTCGTCGCAAATGTGACTCATCAAAACACATTGTTTGGAAATTGGGTTTGAATGTGTTGTCGGGGAGTGTGTCACGTGTAATTATGCAAGGTCATATATAAATTATGGAGCTATTGTGATAAGAAGTTGAAGTGGAACTAGACAGGTTTGCATTCTGTGATAGGTCTTGGCCATTTAAGATTTCTTTGCAAAATGTTTTTGTTTGTGTTTTGCAGTCTTTCCACCTTTATAATTGTAATTGCATAAAATACAATATTTGTTCACTACCAAAACTACAAATGATATGACTTGAATATGTCCTTTCTCATGTGGAACTAAATAGTAAATATGTATCAATAAATATTCTCAGTAATATGTATTTACAATAGTATTAACAATAATTATTATCATATACGTGGGTGGTTTTGTTCCATAGGTACTTATTTGTTATACAAAATAATTTGGGGTGACCTGGGGCAATGGGATGACTAAATATAATATTGTATGCCACCCCACCTAGTTACTAGTGATGGCAGTGGAATATGATTTGGGGTAGTTGTTTCTGTTTGACTGCACTCGACTCTCACACTGCTGCAGTGACTGAGCTGATGAATTGATCATGAATTGACCCTGTAGTTTGATTTATTAAGTTTCACTGGTGTGTCCACTCCTTGCTAGGTCGTACTAGTTATCACTTTTAATTTGTAAACTAGGACATTGTTATGTGTTATGCTGGTGTTTTACTGTTGTATATTTTGTTTTCTCAATTTATCATGATCTTTAAGCATGTATGTTCTGACTTCTGCCAATATTTATTTCTATTTTTTTGTTTTAATTGATAACTTGTGCTGAGCCCGGCATGAGCCCGGCAAGCCTGAGTTCAGACACAGCTTCAGGCACGCCGGGCCTGAATTTGGGCCCAGCGCCGGCTCCGTGGTCCTGAAATTTGCGTCTCTACTTACCAGTTTTAAATACGTTTCATGGATTTCCAGCCATGAAGGAACCACATTATACAAAAAACAATTCGATAGGCTCTATATGTATCAGCCCAGGGGCCAGGCACGTAGCCAAGGGGAGGGCGGCGGGGGCGCCCCCCCCCCCCCCCCCCCCTGAAGGCCAGGAGGGCCCTTTTTGGCGAGCGAGGGCCCTTTTCGGCGCGCGCAGCGCGCCGAAAAGGGTCGACGAGACCGCGCGAAGCGCGGTATCATAGGCTCTTTACTACACGAAGCGTGGTCTTAGAGAGTTTAGAGGACTTCAGAGTCCCTTTAGGGCCACCAGGACCCTCTCTGAAAGACCAGAGGGCCCCTTGGACGTTCAAAAGAGCCCTGTGCATGTCAGAGGGGCCCCTGGCCAGACCGAAAGGGCCCCTGAGCGGGTCAGAGGGCCCCCTAAGCACGTCGAATGGGCCCCCTGAACACGTCGAATGGGCCCCTAGCCAGCACAGAGGGCCCCTGTGCAGTTTGAGAGGCCCCTGAGCATGTCGACAAGGCGACAAAACGGCCAGCGCAGTCCTTTGCCAGGTCATAAGGGCCCCTGAGCAGGTTGGAGGGCCCCTGGGAAGTTAAGAGGGCCCCTGTGCAGGTCAGAGGGGCCCTGATCAGACCGAAAGGGCCCATAGGTGGGTCAGAAGGGTCCCTGCACATGCCGAATGAGCCCCTAGCCAGCACGGAGGGGCCCCAGGCCAGGTCGGAGGGCCTTGGAGCATGTCGCAAGGCGACAAAGCAGCCAGCGCAGTCCCTTGCTAGGTCGGAAGGGCCCCTTATAAGGTTAAAGGGCCCCTGGAGAGACCAGAGGGCCCCTGTAAAGTTAAAAGGGCCCCTGTGCAGATCGGAGGGGCCCCTGACCAGACCGAAAGGACCCCTGGGTGGGTATGAAGGGCCCCTGCACATGCCGAAGTGGCCCCTGGCCAGCACGGAGGGGCTCCAGGGCAGGTCGGAGGGCCCCTTGAGCATGTCGGCAGGGCGACAAAGCAGCCAGCGCAGGCCGACCAGAAGAGTCGCTGGGCCGATCGAAGGGGCTCCTGTGCAAGTCAGAGGGACCCCTGGCTAGACCGAAAGGGTCCCTGGGCCGGTCGGAAGGCCCTTTGAACATGCCTGATGAGTTCCTAGCCAGACTGGAGGGGCCCCTGGGCAGGTCGGAGGGGCCCCTGAGCAGGGGCGGCGGATTGCGGGGGCAGGGTACCCAAAATTCCCCCTAGTCGAAAATCCTGGGGGCAAAGGGTGGTTTTGCCCCCCCCCCCCCCCCCCCGATTTTAGCCTGCTCAATCTGGGGGCAACATGAGCCTTCCCCTCCCCAGGATTTTCATTTGTGTGTGTGTGTGTGTGGGGGGGGGGGATTTTGGGTACCCTGCGCCCCGCAATCCGCCGCCCCTGCCCCTGAGCATGTCGGCAGGGCGACAAAGCAGCCAGTGCAGTCCCTGGCCAGGTCGGAAGGACCTCTGAACAGACCGAATGGGCCCCTTGACACACAAGAGGGGCTTCTTGGAAGGTCAGAGGAGTCTCTGGTGAGACCGGAAGGGTCAAAGCACGTAGAGATCCCAGATGAAGATTAAATACAGAGAGGACTTTCTCCACAATAAAAATATTAAAAGCGGATCTTTCGGGTATATTGTAACACCCTTCGTCAGGGTGTTACAATATACCCGAAAGATCCGATTTTATTTTGTCCTGTAGAGTATTCTTTATTATATTCTTTCTTTATTATTCTTTATTATATTCTTTATTATTCTGAGTATTCTTTGTATTATATATATCACCCACTCCACATCATGTCTTTTTGCTTCTCGGATCCCAGATGAGTCCCTGAACAGGTCGGAAGGGCGTAGAAAAGGTCAGAGGGGCCCCTAGACGATCTGAAGGACTTTGGGCCTTTCAACAGTAAGAATACAGTTGTACAGGGAATAAAACTCAAAATTTCCGCGCCACTCCGCGGCGCAATTTAACTACAAATTCAATTATATGCGGGCTAGGAAAAAAAATCGGTCAGTCTCTCGGCGCATTTATGTGTTATGTTGCTACTTTCCTATATTATTGGGCAAAATAGTTAACTTTAGCACTTTTCCCCCGCACTTTTAAACGCACAATATAGCAATTTTAGAGGTCCGCACCATACGCAATGCGACGCATTGATGAGAAAGCAACCCAGGGCATACATCTAAAAAAATTCGCGCCGCTCCGCGGCGCAATTTGTTTAAGAGTTCCAGGTCTTGAGCTTAACAAATATTCCAAGCTGGTATAGCTGATTCCAAATTCGTGTCGCTGGTTCCAAAGTTGATGTGGCAGTTTGCTATCTCCAGCTCCTAAACTTTGGTCTGTCCCATGCCATACCTGCCATACTGCATTTTCCAGCCTGGTAACGTGCCTTTTCATGCGTTTTTTTTTTGGGGGGGGGGGCCTTTCAACGCTCGGAAAGGGGCCCTTTCGAGGCGCCCCCCCCCCCCCCTGGACGAAATCCTGGCTACGTGCCTGCCAGAGGCACTAATCCAGCCACTCGATGAGATTCTTCCACCGCAAAGATAAAAGGAATTTCACCGCAGTGGCGCAAAAATGTGATATTTTGTTAACTTTTTTCAGAAACTTATAACAGATTGGTTGCAGTTACTTACCAGTTTTAAATACGTTTCATGGATTTCCAGCCATGAAGGAACCACATTATAAAAAAAAACGGCGGACGCTATGGGTTCGTTCGCGACAAAAAAACGATAGTCATCGTGACATCGATGATTTATCAGGACGCACGTATGTGTTTTAATTTGCCAGGCGTCAGCCACATTTTCCTGGAAATGACCTCTTCTGCACGTAAGGACATTCCAAAGTGCGCGGTGATGCCACCGCGTATTTTCTGCAGGACCGGCTGAGGCAGAGCCAGTCATCTCTTTTATGCTAATAAAAACACCTCACGTATGGCATATTTCCGGTAAAATAAGCAATATTTGAAAGAAAATAAACTTGTTTTGTTCCAACGGCAGCAGCAGTTACCTAGTTTTCCCATAAAATTATATATTTTTCATAAATTTTCATGCCAACAAATTAAAACGCCACCACCAAATTCTCCACGCTAAAGGCCAGAGAAAAGAAAACCACAAAAACACAAAACCTCAACGAACAGTGTGTAGTAATACAAAGTCCCGTCAGTTTTGAATTGCATAATAATTTTGTGATCCAGTGTAGGACTTGCAGATAATTAAAAACTCTCAAATTGATCTTAAGATAAAAGTGGTGGACAGTAGTGCCGATCAAGTACTCGTTATCTGATACTAGTCTCGAAAAACGCCCAAGTTTTACAACGTTGATAATTTCTAAAATAATGGACTAAATGAGCATTGAGGTCCCTGTTATATGTCTTAAACGTGTTTAAAGCTCATACAACTGCAAAAGAGTGCATTTACTTTCAGGACGGAAACCCGTATAATCCCTTTAGAGGGAAATAATGACCTTTTGATTTTGTTACCAACAATTGCTTAGGCTGCCGTTATGGTTTTAAAATTATTTTATTTAAATTTAAGAATTAAATTAAATTATTCCCAAATTCAAAGTTGTAAGTTTGGAAAAAATACAAACCCAGTACCTTGTGTACTTCATGAAGGTCATTGACAAATTCGTCCTTCCCTGCCATTGTTTACATCGAGTGCGGCATTTTTGGAGGCTCTGTGACGTTTCCGATCATACTGAGCGCTGTTCGAACACACGCTAGTAGCGCTTTCGTTCTCCATGGCAACCAGGCGCCAGCCAATCAAAAGCCAGAAAGGGAATACGTTCTGGCTTTTCATTGGCTCACGCCTGGTTGCCATGGAGAACGAAAGCGCTACTAGCGTGCGTTCGAGCAGCGCTCTGATCCGTGAAGCAATCCGTGAAGCATCCGTGATGCATGACTGACTATCAGTATATGTCATGAATAACAACAACATGCAAACTATACCAACTCGAATAAAATAAGGGCGGAATTAATTGAACCACAGGGCACAGGCAAGCTAGTATTCGCAAAGCACTCGGCACTGCGCCACAATAGCAAAAGGTGAGAGAAGTGCATATTGGATACAATATATTACGTCACAAGTTTCTGCAGTGTCAACTACTATGAAATACAGTGACAAAATACCTTTAATAATGATTAACAAGAAAATTCAAACTTAAAAACAATAATTTGAATAAGTCTTTAAAGGGAAATAATGACCTTTTTCCACAAAAATGGAGTTAGCACTTGAAATCGCCAGACGAGACCAAAATATATTGTAAATTCATCACATTTTGCATGAAAACTTTCCTACCGAAAGATATTTCAAGTTAAAGTTGATAAGCGTTCCACACTTCTAACGACCGGTACTTGCAAGTACTTTTGGTCCTCATCAAACTGCGGGCTTTTCCCGTATTGTTTTTTTACGCAATGGAGTGGAAAATATATTGTGCGATCTGCTTGTTGTGATTATATGCCCGGCGATCTTCTAAAACTAACAGCGATTGGAAAAAGTGGCAGTAAAACCGGAAGCTCATCGATGCACATAACGGCGGCTTGTTAGTGGTTGCGACCCTCAATTTTTGAAAATCGATTCATTTGTTTTCAACATTAGGAGTATTGTATAATTTGTCTGTGGCTGCATATAACACTATGCTTTATATTATCATGAAAAAGAAAAGAAGAATCCCAAAAAAACTAACAAACAATAACACAATACTGGCAATTAAATCGGAAGCTCATCGATGCACATCGACGGCGACCTATTTAGCGTCGGCGATTTGTTTACAAAGTCATTGTCATGCTTCTCGGCGCACTTAACCATTATGGCGAGTTGTTCCTGATTAGTATACCCAAGTCCCGTAGCAGGCTTTGTTAATGACGTCACTGGTGCCATTCTTGTGTAGCATTACAAAATATATCTGATTTTGAGTTGAAAGCTAATTAAAGACTTATTCAAATTATTGTTTTTAAGTTTGAATTTTCTTGTTAATAATTATTAAAGGTATTTTATCACTGTATTTCATAGTAGTTGACACTTCAGAAACTTGTGACGTAATAATATTGTATCCAATATGCATTTCCCTCACCTTTTGCTATTGTGGCGCAGTGGCGAGTGCTTTGCGAACACTAGCTTGCCTGGGGTTCAATTAATTCCGCCCTTATTTTATTCGAGTTGGTATAGTCTGCATGTTGTTGTTATGCATGACTTATATTGATAGTCAGTCATGCATCACGGATGCTTCACGGATTGCTTCACGGATCAGAGCGCTGCTCGAACGCACGCTAGTAGCGCTTTCGTTCTCCATGGCAACCAGGCGTGAGCCAATGAAAAGCCATAACGTATTCCCTTTCTGGCTTTTGATTGGCTGACGCCTGGTTGCCATGGAGAACGAAAGCGCTACTAGCGTGTGTCCGAGCAGCGCTCAGTTTGATCGGAAACGTCACAGAGCCTCCAAAAATGCCGCACTCGATGTAAACAATGGTAGGAAGGACGAATTTGTCAATGACCTTCATGAAGTACACAAGGTACTTGTTTTGTATTTTTTCCCAAACTTACAACTTTGAATGTGGGAATAATTGTATTTAATTCTTAAATTTAAATAAAATAATTTTTGAAACCATAACGGTAGCCTAAGAAATTGTTGCTAACAAAATCAAAAGGTCATTATTTCCCTTTAATTAGCTTTCAACTCAAAATCAGATATATTGTGCAATGCTACACAAGAATGGCACCAGTGACGTCATTAACAAAGCCTGCTACGGGACTTGGGTATACTAATCAGGAACAACTCGCCACAATGGTTAAGTGCGCCGAGAAGCATGACAATGAATTTGTAAACAAATCGCCGACGCTAAATAGGTCGCCCTCGATGTGCATCGATGAGCTTCCGATTTAATTGCCAGTTTTGTGTTATTGTTTGTTAGGTTTTTGGGGAAAAATTATTATTTTTCATGATAATATAAAGCATAGTGTTATATACAGCCACAGACAAATTATACAATGCTCCTAATGTTGAAAACAAATGAATCGATTTTCAAAAATTGAGGGTCGCAACCACTAACTATGCCGCCGTTGATGTGCATCGATGAGCTTCCGATTTTATTGCCACTTTTTCCAATCGCTGTTAGTTTTAGAAGATCGCCGGGCATATATTTTCCACTCCATTGCGTAAAAAAACAATACGGGAAAAGCCCGCAGTTTGATGAGGACCAAAAGTACTTGCAAGTACCGGTCGTTAGAAGTGTGGAACGCTTATCAGCTTTAACTTGAAATATCTTTCGGTAGGAAAGTTTTCATGCAAAATGTGATGAATTTACAATATATTTTGGTCTCGTCTGGCGATTTCAAGTGCTAACTCCATTTTTGTGGAAAAAGGTAATTATTTCCCTTTAATATTGCACCATTTCGCATAAAATAGGTGGAATTTCAGCAATTTGATGGGGGCACCAGGGCATTGGTGCCCCGCCTCACCCCTCCGATTCAAGGGTGCACGGTGACCGGTGCCCCCTCCCCTGTTCCACCGCCTATGGAAGCGGATCCCGACTCCCGAGGGGCCCTCTGGGCCCCTCGAGTCCGATACGTTGTTGCCTCTGGTATAAAGGCGTGTTGGTGCCCCTTCATAGCCCAAGGGACGGGAGGCATGAAGTTTTTTTTTGTGTGCATAATTTAGCTATTCTAATATAGCATCATTTCGCGAAATAAAATATAAAAGTTTTCCAGCGACCAATGCTTGCGATTTCATGGCAGCACCAGGCCATTGTTTCCCCCTCCCATATTCAAGGAGACACGGTGCCCCGGTGCCTTCCTTCCCTCGCCTGCCGGCACGGTGGTGCCCCTGGTACACTGGCGCGGTCGTGGCACTGGTACGCCGGCGCGGTGGTGCCCCTGGTACACTGGCACGGTGGTGCCCCTGGTACACTGGCGCGGTGGTGCCCCTGGTACACTGGCGCGGTCGTGGCACTGGTACGCCGGCGCGGTGGTGCCCCTGGTACACTGGCGCGATCGTGGCACTGGTACGCCGGCGCGGTGGTGCCCTGGTACACTGGCGCGGTCGTGGCACTGGTACGCCGGCGCGGTGGTGCCCCTGGTACACTGGCGCGGTCGTGGCACTGGTACGCCGGCGCGGTGGTGCCCCTGGTACACTGGCGCGGTCGTGGCACTGGTACACTGGCGCGGTGGTGCCCCTGGTACACTGGCACGGTGGTGCCCCTGGTACACTGGCGCGGTCGTGGCACTGGTACGCCGGCACGGTGGTGCCCCTGGTACACTGGCGCGGTGGTGCCCCTGGTACACTGGCGCGGTCGTGGCACTGGTACGCCGGTGCGGTGGTGCCCCTGGTACACTGGCGCGGTGGTGCCCCTGGTACACTGGCGTGGTGGTGCCGCTGGACATCAACTATATACCAGGAGTGACATTTTTTTACTATCTATTTGTATAGTTGTATTACGAGCGAGAGCTTCGCGCTCGCTCGTCCTTCCGTGGTGTATGGGAAACATCTGATTATGAGCGGCCCGGCCCGACCCGACCCGGCCCGTGGCGACGCTTTTGAGAAGCTCATATCTCTGCAACCGCACGTCCGATTGACAAGCGGACTTCTTTGCTGAGCAGCCCCATCTAACCTACCCTGCTTGAGACCAGTGCCGACTCATGTGGGTGACTACCACTGCGCGTGGCGCGTGCCGCGTGCCGCGTGCCGCGTGCCGCGTGCCGCGTGCCGCGTGAGGGGTGTTGAAAAGTTTTTCTCGCAATAACTCCGCAACGGCTGGGCAGATTGTGAAAATTTCGTGTGTGGTTAGGGACCCCTCAGTCGCCACTTTCACACAACTCAGGGGTGGGGTGACTGCACGTGCGCCCGTGCACACCCCTATTCTATATCTCTGGAACGGCTGAGCCGACTGTGTTCAAATTTGGTGTGTGGTTAGTGACCTCTCAGCCCCCACTTTCCCACAAGTCAAAGGCGGGTGCCTCTGCACGTGCGCACGTGCGTACCTTTTTTTGTATCTCAGAAACTACTTGCCCGATCGAGTTGAAATTGCCCATATATTTCCTTCGCGCTCGCTCGTTCATCGCCAACTACGGCGCCTTACTGGTTATAGTATTTACTATCGCCATCACGAAAAAAAGGTTGTTTACTGCGCTGGTGCCCCTAATAGGCCGGTGGTGCCCCTGATATGCCGGGCCCAAGGGGGGGGGGCATGACCCCGTGATGACCCTCCTCTCTGGATCCTAAACTGGTTGCATGAGTGGAGTTGGAGTGGCGCTGCGTGAACCTGAAGTCACGCCCATAAATGTGCATGTGCATAAATATATGTGCTATACCCATAAATGTGTTTGTATGAAAATAAATGTGTGGATAAGCTTCTACTGCAGCGAACATTGCAGCTACCGGTACGAATAACTCATCAAAAGATTCGCTTTTTCAAGACGAGTGTCGGGATTATTTTCAATTGGAAATCCAATGAAAATTGACAGTTATGGCCAATAATATTTCTAGCTCTTCATGAACTTAGCGTAAGTCAGCGTAATGCAAAAACAAACATTGGCAAAATTTAATAGATATATTGCAGGTACCGCGACCAGCCACCCATTAAAACATGCGTATTTTCACGACGCATCTTTTGATAATTTTCAATTGGAAATCGGGTCAAAATTGACCAATTTGTTACTTATAACCTGGTCACATGATGTTTCAGATTTGTCGTGTTTGCCTTGGACCACAACAGCGGCGATAGCACAATCTAGACGAATTAGCTTCGTGAAACGGATTTTGAACCAATGGCTACGCCAGACGAGGAACGAGCCTTCTTTGAAATTCTGTTCCCAAACACATGATCCGTTTCGGTGGCGGTCGGTTAAAATAGCGAAAACGAAGTGCGGTAGGAATACGCATACGTATATATATATATATATATATATATATATATATATATATATATATATATATATATATATATATATATATATATATATATATATATATATATATATATATATATATATATATATATATATATATATATATATATATATATATATATATATATATATATATATATATATATATATATATATATATATATATATATATATATATATATATATATATATATATATATATATATATATATATATATATATATATATATATATATATATATATATATATATATATATATATATATATATATATATATATATATATATATATATATATATATATATATATATATATATATATATATATATATATATATATATATATATATATATATATATATATATATATATATATATATATATATATATATATATATATATATATATATATATATATATATATATATATATATATATATATATATATATATATATATATATATATATATATATATATATATATATATATATATATATATATATATATATATATATATATATATATATATATATATATATATATATATATATATATATAATATATATATATATATATATATATATATATATATATATATATATATATATATATATATATATATATATATATATATATATATATATATATATATATATATATATATATATATATATATATATATATATATATATATATATATATATATATATATATATATATATATATATATATATATATATATATATATATATATATATATATATATATATATATATATATATATATATATATATATATATATATATATATATATATATATATATATATATATATATATATATATATATATATATATATATATATATATATATATATATATATATTATATATATATATATATATATATATATATATATATATATATATATATATACATATATATATATACATACATATATACATATATATACATATATATATATATATATATATATATATATATATATATATATATATATATATATATATATATATATATATATATATATATATATATATATATATATATATATATATATATATATATATATATATATATATATATATATATATATATATATATATATATATATATATATATATATATATATATATATATATATATATATATATATATATATATATATATATATATATATATATATATATATATATATATATATATATATATATATATATATATATATATATATATATATATATATATATATATATATATATATATATATATATATATATATATATATATATATATATATATATATATATATATATATATATATATATATATATATATATATACGTATATGTATACGTATGACGTATGCGAAACGTCACAAGATGTATCTCTTTAAAATTAAGCCAAATAAACCCAACGGTTTTTGCGTTGAAACTCAGCAACTAGGTCGTTTTGGAAGGAAACATTTCCGATTTGGAGATTTCTCAGTACTCCCGAGAAAAAAAAAAACCTATCTCAGTTAAAAACTAATGTTAAAGGTGCACTATTCCTTTTAACCCGCGTCGTGTCGGGGGTGAGGCGTTTGGGGGGGTTGGGACGCCCCCGATTTTTTCGGAAATATCACGACAATGGCGGCGTGCAGCACCACCGTTTCTAGTACATCTGTTTCAGCATGAATTGCGCACCTTTAGTTTTAAAAAAAAATCCTCGGATCATCTCAGGTGAGGTCACCAGGTCCCGTCAAGTGGTCCCACCTCCAAAGAAGGATGTGGTCGAGCCACAGCCGCAGTGTTTGACTGAGAGATGTGACACTGGATTTCACCAGGCCATAAGTACCCACAACTCAGCTATCTCGGATTTTCTATATCGGTGAATTTAGGTCAGTTCGATCTCGTAACTTCCCCAATATCAGTTAACGGGAAAATGTATAAATGCTTCCGCTATCAGAACACACAAGATCAGACTAATGGTTTCAATAACATGTTATTTTAGCTCATTCTTGATGACCCAAGCACAATTTTAATCAGTGATCGCCATATGGTCAGCTGGTCAGCTGGGGTCATTTAAGGTTACCACCACTTCCTGCCAATAACTCTGAATGAAATAAATATAGAGACCGACACCACTGTATTTATCTCGTCGAGACACTTCCGTAAATGTGCAACGTGACCTACCTGGGTTACCGCATAACCTGGGATGATCTTGACCTGAGGTCAAATTTAAATTTGACCTAACCCGATCATTATGGACATAGTTCGAAGTGTATGACGAGAAGAACAGGATAACGGCAAAATACCTTTATATCGTTTGCCTATATATGTATGAGAGAAGAAGTTATGTACTACAAACTTTTGATAAAAACAGTGTGACCTGTAGTGACCCCTGGAACCTATACTATCGACCTGATCTAAAAATGGAGTACACCCAAGCAATGACAAACGTAATACCTTTTTTCTTTGCTTTTCAGTTTGTTCCCCTTCCTAGCTATCGCATTCGCAGTACCAGAAATATTTGTGGGTTCCTGGAGCAAATTGCTAAAAACTAAAACTAAAACTATTTTGGCCTTTGATGACACCTCGTGTCTGGTGGTGATCTCAATATTGACCTGAACAAAAAATAATTGAAATAATTTCGACATGAATTTAGACGAGCTATCTAACGGCATTTTTTTTATTATGCCTAATCTCCATTGGAGCCGAGTTTGAGGGGGCGTTCAGATGCCTCCCCTGGCACGACTAAGGTGGCGCTGAGCACCGGCAGGGCACGGGTTAAGAACTGCTTTAAAATCAGCTCTCCTTGTATAAGCTGCTTAGATATAACTATAGTCAGGAAATGTGTTAATTCTCGGCCAATTTCAGTCATTTTGGTAAAGTAGGGCTCCGATAGACCCCTTCGATCCGTTTCTCTTCGGCCCCCCAATCGTTTTCAAAAATCGACACGGCTGGCGTGAACCTTTGTCGATGTGCATGTTTATTACGAGAGAGCGCTTCGCGCTCGCTCGTCTTTCCGTGGTATATGGGAAAAAATCTGAATATGAGCGGCCCGGCCCGGCCCGACCCGACCCGACCCGTGGCGACGCTTTTGAGAAGCTCATATATCTGCAACCACACGTCCGATTGACAAGCTGACATCTTTGCTGAGCAGCCCCATCCAACCTACCCTGTTTGAAACCAGTGCCGATTCATGTGGGTGACTACCACTGCGCGTGGCGCGTGCCGCGTGAGGGGTGTTGAAAGGTGTTTTCTCGCAAAAACTCTGCAACGACTGAGCCGATTGTGTGCAAATTTGGTGTGTGGTTGGGACCCCTCAGCTGCCAATTTTCCACAAGTCGGGGGTGGGGTGCCTCTGCACGTGCGCACGTGCACACCCCTATTTTATATCTCAGGAACGGCTGAACCGATTGCGTTCTAATTTGGTGTGTGGTTAGGGACCTCTCAGCCGTTGCCTTTCCACAAGTCAGGGGTGGAGTGCTTCTGCACGTGCGCACGTGCTCACCCCTATTATATATCTCAGGAATGGCTGAGCCGATTGTGTTCAAATTTGGTGTGTGTTTAGGGACCTCTCAACCGCCAGTTTCCCACAAGTCAGGGATGGGGTGCCTCTGCACGTGCGCACGTGCACACCCCTATTCTATATCTCAGGAACGGCTGAGCCGATTGTGTTCAAATTTGGTGTGTGGTTAGGGACCCCTCCGCCGCCGCCTACCCACAGGTCATGGGTGGGGTGCCTCTGCACGTGCGCACGTGTGCACCTTTTTTTGTATCTCAGGAACTACTTGCCCAATCGGGTTGAAATTCACCATACATTTATTTCGCGCTCGCTCGTTCATCGTCAACTATACGGCGCCTTACTAGTATGTAATATTTGTATTCAGCTTCATTATTATATTATTATACTATATCATTTCTAGTTTGCACTCATGTTTTAGTCATTATCACACTTAAAATATTGTATCAGTATAGGTACGCTTAACCATATGCCTTATCAGCATTTTCTCGAACTACCCCTCACCCCCCCGCGGTGAGAATTCCTTAGCCGAGGCCCTGGGTATATTCTGGACGTCAGAACGTACCCAGAGTTTGTACTAGGTTTATAAAAGCCTACCTTTCAATAGCTTTTCAACAGGCCGCAGTTCAACAAGCCAGCTAAATGTAATCTAGCGATGTGCTGGAGGCCAAAACACAGCTGGGTCGTGTACCGGACAGTTCAACATACCCAGCTAAATGTAATCTAGAGATGTGCTGGAGTCCAAAACACAGCTGGGTCGTGTACCGGCCTTGCATCTCGGCTGGGGCAGCGAGTCCTGGTCGTTAAATGGACCGAACGGACTCCACGGGTGGACGTCATGACGGGAATAAGTCTCGAGCCCGTTGATTCACCATTTTACAAGTCTGCTCCGAACGCACCGGCGTTTTGAAGCGACATCATTACTTGGCAGCCAGCAGCATGTTGTGATGTCACGTCATATGAAGGAACTATGACTATGATGTGCCGACACAGACCTAGACCGTACGAGGTCACGTGACGACACAGACTTAGACCGTGCGAGGTCACGTGACGACACGGACCTAGACCGTGCGAGGTCACGTGACGACACGGACCTAGACCGTGCGAGGTCACGTGACGACACGGACCTAGACCGTGCGAGGTCACGTGACGACACGGACCTAAACCGTGCGAGGTCACGTGACGACCAAGTGGGCCGAGCGCTGCCTGAAATTGGCCCTGATAGGCTCTGACAAGCATGACGACAGTGTTCTTAGCATTCTATGGAATATCGTTAAATATTTAGTGATCTTTAACTATTGAGTATCATGACTCATTCCTGAAGGTAAACAGCTCTATGTCGGATCCATTTCTTTTTCCTTGCTGGAGTCGGAAACTTTGGTGGGTGCGCGTAACGCCTGGCGCTTGCTTCAGCCCATCGCAGCTAGCTGACCGTGTTATACTGTGGTGCGCTGGCGAGACTGTCAGGTGCTGTATACGCCGCACCAAACGGCGCTGCATGCGACACATGTACTTACGTGGCGACACTGTCTGGCCTGCTGCTGGTCTGCATTGTAAGACGACTAAGACGACTGGCGCCACTGCGCACAGCAGCCAGACACTGCAACAGAACGGGCAGACCGCCGCGCTGGTTAGTACAGTGTTACTTGACGGAGAGCGTTGGTTCCCACCCTTACTGGACCGAGAACCTAGAACCCACCGATTTAGATTGAGAATAATCCCCATCGAACTACATCGAGAACATAAGTCCTCACTACACTAACTGAAAACATTGGACCCAGTCGCACTTAGGTACGAGATTAAAAACGAGTTATGTGGCACTGGCGCAACACTCCTACCAAGGGCAAGTAAAGTCAGTTAACAACGCCAGGGAACTTATCGCGATAATTATACCATCATAATATTCCAGACGAAAGCGATTTTTCTTCAATTAATTATTAATTTCACATCATCAGCTATTTCCACACAGAGGGCTTCCCCCTTCCACCTTAGTCGTACATTGTGGTGTGTGTCCTAAACAAGTGTCAAGAAGCATCGTTATTATCTAAAGAAACTGCAGTATTTTTTTTTCTCATTTCAAGTTGTATTTTGTATTTTCTTCTAATAAATGGAAGGTTTAACAGGTTATCTTACCAGTAATCAGAGTTACCTAACTAACTTTTTTTTTCTATGCCGCCACCCATTAACAGGTGACCAGGAGTGCCCCCGCCCTCGATCCCATCGACGCACATCACCTTGCGTTAACACCAGAGAAAACAAAGAGAAAATGTCGCGGCACTCCCAGCTAGGAAATGGAAGAAGAAATAAAAAAAAGCAAATGAAGAGAGGAAGGCTAAGTGGTCAGTGGTAATGTGGTCAAAAATAAGAAGGCAGAAAGTAGTCGTTGCTGAAATCAACAAGTGACTGCCCCCCCCCCCCCCCAACTACGCCCCTTGGAATCGTACATTCTGACATTCGCACATACGTAACCGAGTTAGTAAGGATTGCAAGTGTGTGCCCCACTGTCTGCTGCCCCAATCTCGTTGCCATCAAGAAAGGTTTGCCAGACAGTGAGGTAGGATACAATTTCATTCATACAAAGGTTGGGGAAGGCAGGTCCTGGTCTAGGCAAGCAGAAGGTCTTTGCTGGAACCCGGTGAGCCCCCCAGCTAAGCAAAGCTTGTTGCTGTTCGAATAGCCCGGTGGCCAGCGACCACCAGACCCGGGTTAAAGGAAATAGTTCACCTTCGGAAAATTTATCGGAACATGATTTTATTATATTTTTGAATACAGTTTCTTTTTTTCTTTTAAAAAATGGTTCTACATCGCGCCAATTCAGGACGGAAGGTCGTAAATTATTAAGTTTATGGTGTGCGTTATTGGTCTGCGCATGCTCCGTGCAGTGCTGGCACTTTCAGATGGTACGGTATATCATATATGCGTGGTGATGGTGGCAGATGGTGCGTGGTGGACGGTTGACTTGTCCCGTGACTTGTGGTGTGCCCCAGGGCTCGATTATTGGTCCAGTCTTGTTCATTTTGTTCTCAAACGATTTATATGGATATTTGACCCATGGCCGCCTCATCTCCTACGCTGACGACACCGTGCACGTTGACTGCGCGTCCCCTGACGGACCTGGTCTCGCCGGGCTAAAAATTAGACTGGAGCTCACCTTGCGTGAGCTCCAGTCTTGGTTTGATTCTAACTCTCTCAAAATGAACGCGAAGAAAACTGCTTTCATGCTTGTTGGCTCAAAGAAAAATTTGGCAAAAACGGGAAAATTTCGGTTTGAATTAAATGGTTCCGAGGTCTCCGAGGTCCTCGACCAGCATCAAAATCCTCGGCGTCGTGGTGGACCGTGGTCTGTCATGGGACGCGCATGTCTCGAGTGTCTCCAAAAAATGTAACGGTATCCTCGTCTCTCTGTACAAAGTTCGGCATTACTTCACCTCAGAAGCCCTTAAAATTATAATTCAGGCGTACGTGTTCCTACATATCACGTACTGCCTGTGCGTGTGGGGAGGGGCGACCAAGGGTCAACTGGTCAAAATCCAAAAACTGATAAACTTTGCCGCTCGTATCGTCACAGGACTCAAAAAGCATGATCATATAACCCAGGCTCTAAATTCTTTAGGATGGCCGAAGATCGGGACCCTGGTGGCGCGCCGCGACGCCGTAAAGGTGTTTAAGGCGCTCAGAGAGGAGGGAGCGCCACCCGAGATACGCGCTATGTTCACCCCACGTGCCGCTGTTTCCACACGCGAGACGCGCGCCTCTGATCGAGGTAGCCTCCACCTGCACAAGTGCAGATTGACTGCCTCTCAGAAGGCTTTTTCGTATCGGGCTGCAGTTGTCTGGAACCGCCTGCCACCACAAGCTTGTGCCGCCCATTCATTGGATGGTTTTAAGACCGCTATGCGAAGTGTGATTTTACCGATGTAGTGTAGTGAAGTGTACTCGTTTTTATCGTATTTTGTATATTATTTGTAACACTGACATGAAACCAGAATAGCCACCTCGTGGATGGTTTTTAATACACTGATTGATTGATTGATTGATATATGCGCCGCATTTCTTCGCCAAAAAGTCAAATATCTTCGGCTGGAGAGTCTTTTCAGACAAGAACAGTTGCAGATAGGGATTTCTCAACACGGGCTACAAAACTGCTATTTCAGTTAAAAACCCCATGTTGAAGGTGAACTACTTCCTTTAAAGGAAATAGTTCACCTTGGAAATTTTTTACCCAACACGATTTGATTATATTTTTTAATACAATGTATTTGTATATTGTCAAAAATGGCCTTATCGCGCCGATTCAGGACAGAAGGCCGTACATTTGTATTGTTTATCAAAACTATGTGCATACTCTCTGAGTCAGAGTCCTGACGTCACGCGAATGTAAACAATGGTTCAGCCAATCAGATTCGAAAGTAGTCGCGTAAAGATAGACTCGCATTGGAGATGCGCCAACCGGCGGCCTGCGATCGCTTGCTAGCACCAGCTGCAAGCTGATTGGCTGATGGTATAGCCTCTGCCCGGTCTAGAACCAGTACAACATTCGCCAGCACCGCATTCCATCGCCAAAAACTCAAATATATTTGGCTGGAGAGTCTTTTCAGTCAAGAAAACTTGCAGATAGGGGTTTCCCAACACGGGCTACAAAATTGCTATCTCAGTTTAAAACTAATGTTGAAGGTGAACTATTTCCTTTAACGTGGGCGTGACAGGGAGGGGCGGCTCTGGGGCCACCACATACCTGGTGGCCAGCGACCACCAGACCCGGGTTAACGTGGGCGTGAACGTGGGCGTGACCTCCCGACTGCCGGACAGTGGGACCGGCAGTCGGGAGGATAAAAGGGATCTGCTAAATTCATTTTAAAGGCACTCTTTTCATCTTTTGCATGAATTCCAAGTCACCATAGTATCCTGAGATTATTGTTAAATCAGTTGAGTTTAACCCTTGTTTGAGACTTGGCATAATTAGGAAATAATACAAATGACTTGAGTCTCAAAATTCGGAAAATAGTCGAAAAAGTGTCTCTATATTTCGGCATAAACCTTCATCTGGCGAATGAGGGCAATTCCCCTGAGAAAACTAAGACACAAAATATCGCGAACGTGTTACATATTTTACAAGCACTTTGAAGTTGCTAATCATGTTATCTGTTCACCTATCATAAAAGACACAACGTAGAAAGTAATGAACAAAACATAATCACAATTACTGAATAATATGAAACAAGACACCAAAGCCGCTGATAGCTCTGTCGGATGTAAAGTCGCTCGTATGCCAAGCAGACTTAAGAAGATTTTCAATGATGAATACAGTATACAATACCAGTGTCACGGCCATGTTGAACGTAAAGTAAAGGAAACCATGTTTATTCGAGACCTCAAACCTGTCATGAACAAAAATGTAGCGAGCTGGACACTTTTGAGGTGGTTTTGAGGTGGCACTGACGTAACATGGACCTCCAAGTGTAGTTTATCCTGAATTCGCACCGGTGTATTTATATTTGCTTAGGATCAAAATGTATTGTATACTGTATTCATTGATAGTCTTCTTAAGTCTGCTTGGCATACGAGCGACTTTACATCCGACAGAGCTATCAGCGGCTTTGGTCAGACCACGGACCGCTTCCGTGGTCAGACCACGGTCAGCGCGGTCCGTGGTCAGACCACGGACCGCTTCTTAATTCTGCTTGGCATACGAGCGACTTTACATCCGACAGAGCTATCAGCGGCTTTGATCAGACCACGGACCGCTTCCGTGGTCAGACCACGGTCAGCGCGGTCCGTGGTCAGACCACGGACCGCTTCTTAATTCTGCTTGGCATACGAGCGACTTTACATCCGACAGAGCTATCAGCGGCTTTGGTCAGACCACGGACCGCTTCCGTGGTCAGACCACGGTCAGCGCGGTCCGTGGTCAGACCACGGACCGCTTCTTAATTCTGCTTGGCATACGAGCGACTTTACATCCGACAGAGCTATCAGCGGCTTTGATCAGACCACGGACCGCTTCCGTGGTCAGACCACGGTCAGCGCGGTCCGTGGTCAGACCACGGACCGCTTCTTAATTCTGCTTGGCATACGAGCGACTTTACATCCGACAGAGCTATCAGCGGCTTTGATGTTTTGTTTCATATTATTCAGTACTTGTGATTATGTTTTGTTCATTACTTTCTACGTTGTGTCTACGTTGTGATAGGTGAACAGATAACATGATTAGCAACTTCAAAGTACTTGTAAAATATGTAACACGTTCGCGATATTTTGTGTGTTGTAGTTTTCTCAGGGGAATTGCCCTCAGTCACCGGATAAAGGTTTGTGCCGAAATATAGTGACACTTTTTTCTACTATTTTTATACTATTTTCCGAATTTTGAGACTCAAGTCATTTGTATTGTTACTATTGTTCAATGCCTCCTAAAGCTCAGGCTCCATTGTGCACTTTTCATGATGCACTTTTGCGATATATCGTTTTGACATGTTGGTTTCGCACTTTTGCTCTTTCTAGCTTTTGCACTTTATTGTTTCCTCATGCTTAACCCGCGCACTGCAGGGGGGTTGATTTCCGCCCCCCCTCAGGTTTTTCAAAGATAGCGTAAAAACGGCGGCGCGCAGCGCCGCCGGGTTTTGATACACCTGTTAGGACATCAATTGCACACACTTTGAGAACAAAAATATGCTCGGATCATCTCAGGTCAGGTCACCAGACCAGGTCAAGTGACCCCACCACCAAAAATGTTTGCAGTTGTGCCAAAGCCAGAGTTTTTCACCTATCAGGTTGAAACTTACAGGATGTCATGAGGGAATCAGTGCTTACAATTCATATTTCTCGGAATTTTGATATCGGTGACCTAAGGTCAGGTCAATTTCGTAACCTCCCATAATAAGTCAATGGGGAAATATACAAATGCTTCCTATTTCAAGGATATGCATGGTACTAGTCCAATTACTTCTGGATCATGTTATTATAGGATATTCTTGATGATCCAAGTGTAAGTTTTGTTCAGTGACCTATTGGGTCATTTGAGGTCATGTGAGGTCACCATCACTTTGTCAATAACTCTCGACATAATGAAGATAGAGAAGTAAAACAGACATCAATGTGTTTGTCTCGTCGAGACACGTCTTCCCATATGCAACATGCCCTACTTGGGTCACCACTTGACCTTGACCTTAGGTAAAGTTGTTAAGTTGACTTAACAAGATCACCATATATATCATTCAAAGCACCTTGACAAGATAAACACAATGGCGTGAACAGTTTTCCGTTATCTTAATTAAGCAAAAAGTTAATAGCAAAAACGATTTAGCAAAAAGAAAGGACTTTTTTTCTTTTTGACCTCTGGAGCCTCAAATATTGACCTAAGATCAAATCTGAGGACACCTTAGCGATTAAAAATTTCACTGTCTGGCGTTTACTTTTTCCGTTTGTTTCTAACTATCATCGTTTCTGAGATATATTGGAAATTCTGGAACGATGTCCTAAAACAGGAAAAAAACTGGAAAATTTGACCTTTGATGACCTCTGGTGACCTCAATTTTGACCTGTCTTAAAAAAAACACTGAAATACTTTCGATAGAACATGTATGAAGCTATCAAATGCCTTTTTCCGCTTCTCGCTACGTTGCGTAGTTTTCGAGATCTCAAGGGGGGGGGGCGGAAATCAACCCCCCCTGCAGTTCGTGTTCGGCGCAAAGCCCCTGCAGTGCGCGGGTTAAAGGAAATAGTTCACCTTCAACATTAGTTTTACACTGAGATAGCAGTTTTGTAGCCCGTGTTGGGAAACCCCTATCTGCAAGTTTTATTGACTGAAAAGACTCTCCAGCCGAATATATTTGAGTTTTTGGCGACAGAATGCGGTGCTGGCGAAATAATGTTGTACTGGTTCTAGCCCGGGTAGAGGCTATACCATCAGCCAATCAGCGTGCAGCTGGTCCTAGCAAGCGAATCGCCGGCCGCAGGTTGGCACATCTCCAATGCGAGTCTATCTTTACGCGACTACTTTCAAATCTGATTGGCTGAACCATTTTTTACATTCGCGTGACGTCAGGACTATGACTCCTAGAGTATGCATTATAATGCATATAGTTTTGATAAACAATACAAATGTACGTCCTTCTGTCCTGAATCGGCGCGATATAAGGCCATTTTTGACAATATAAAAAGAAATTGTATTAAATATAATCAAATCGTGTTGGGTAAAAAAAAATTAAAGGTAAACTATTTCCTTTAAGGAATAAAAGGTGTAGGTCACCTTGAAAGTTGTCTTGAAATTCAACCATACGGTGCATCTTGAGCTCAAAACTACGAATATGACTTTGGTTTGGACAACTGATGGATATATGTGGAAACAGAACTAAGAAGTAAGTTTCTCTTTGTATTTCACGAGAAATCGTAGATAGCAGCTGGCGTTCTGGATCCCCCGCTCCGCCTGACGCAAAGTACAGTCTCTGACAAGGGGCCGCCGCGCCGCCCGGGCGGCTGAGCTGGCAGCCGCCCGGGCGACTGAGGCGTCGTGATCAGATACTACGTGCCAGAGAGAGTCCTGCCTCCGGTGGCGAGCGTTCATGTCTAGATCGTGGCCCGGAACAGCGGACATGAAATCTGGCCCACTAGTCCTGTGTCGAAATTACTTAACGTAGGGAGGTAATATTTTCACCACAACCAGGGGCCCGGGAACAGGGGGGCAGCGGGGGCGCTTGCCCCCCCCAACATTTGGACCGGGGGGGCGGCGCCCCCCCCCCCCCCCCAACTTTGGCGAGCAGAAGTTTTCCTAAAAATGAGCTCTGATGAAGCTCTGATCATCAGGAAAAATTAACAATTTATCGTACAAATTCCCTTTGCAGTGCAGTCAAAATCCAGCTATGTCAAAAACTGGAAAATTTCGCGCCGCTTCGCGGCATGACACAAGTTTCGCAATTGCTTATACAAATTTGGAAAATGAAAAAAATAGTTTCATTAAGTGTCTGGCAGAGGCGGTTATTGCTGGCCCCAGGGCCCATTCTCTTAATAAAATATTCACTTTTAAGTTTCAAACAGGCTCAATGTTTAGTTACTTTGCCGAGTTCCGAAAAAGGCGACGCGAACGCAAAGACAAGGAGATCGGCACCCGGAAGCTGCTCCAGCAGTGCACAATTTGCTGGACCGAAGAGGTAATAGTGGAAACAGGCCAGGATCATCTTCCAAAGCCATCTCATCTCACGGTCTGGTACCAATATTAAAGGGCTTCAGGGGCCCGGGAACAGGGGGCAGCGGGGGCGCTTGCCCCCCCCCCCCCAAACATCTAGACCGGGGGGGGGGGGGGCGGCCCCCCAACTTTGGCGAGCAGAAGTTTCCCTAAAAATGAGCTTTCAATTTTCTTCACAAAAAGTTATATAAAATATGAAAGCCTCCATATGTCACTTTCATTTTTTACTTGTATTTTATAGCATGTCATAAGTATTATTATTATATAGCTTTGCCTTTATAGTAGCATCGTATACCTTTCTTTTCCTTCCTTTTCCTTTTTCCATTAAATGTTCTATGAGATATAATGGAAAACTTTAGTAGCAGTACATTTGGGGGCAGTTGTCTGCTTGGCGCGTCGTCGTTAAAATGACTCACTGATGCAGTGGCGGATCTACGGTTGGGCAAAATGGGCAATTGCCCCCCCCCCCCCCCAACCGCCTGAAATCGGCGCAAAATTGACACATTTCCTGATGTAGAAGAAAATCTAAGGAACTTTTACCAGGGAAGGTTTGCTTTAAATCAGCTATCAATGCATATGCAAGCGAAATCCGATGAGTTTTCAGAATTATGTGAGACTTTTTGGAATTTTGCCCCCGCCCCCAAACTCCCGTTCTGGATCCGCTACTGCACGGACGGCGTGAAACACCTGCTACATTTTTGTATAAGTTTATCACACGTCAACGTTACGGATGTGATCAAACTGGCGTGCGGCCCTCTACCTGTCCTCGCTGTCTGCCGACGAGGCGGCAATTGCAAGCAAGAGTTATCGTAAATGTCGTAGGCTACCGTGATACGGCGATGAAGCGGTCGGTGCAGCCCACACTGGTGGGATTCTTCAAGAAAAAAAGCGTCAGGCGTCAGGTATGAGTATTTTATCAGACGACAGGCGGGTTTACAAAGGAAACGGGGTGGCATGACCACCATTTTTTCATATTTTTTTATTTTTATGTTAACCCGCGTCGTGCCGCGTCGTGCCATTTAGACGCCCCCCCCCCTAAGGGTGTTTACCCTCCCCCCTAAAGTTTTTCGAGGATAGCAAAAAAAACGGCGGCGCGCCGTTTTTGCCGTCTCAAAAACGGCGCACGGCGCACAGCGCCGCCGTTTTAAAACAAACGGCGCACGGCGCACAGCGCCACCGTTTCAGCCGCTGTTTTTGGCACACCTGTTCGGACATCAATTATCCACATTGTGTGAAGTTCTTGACCACGGGTCATCTCAGGTCAGGTCACGTGACCACACCTCCAAATAAGTTTGCGATCGTACCACAGCCACAGTTTTTGGCCGATCGGTGTCAAACTTACAGGATTTCATAAGGTCATAGGTACCTACAATTCGAATATCTAAGATTTTGAATATCGGTGACCTAATTTCGCCGGTCGGATCAATTTCGTGACCTCCCATTATAAGTCAATGGGGGAATATTACAATTTTCCTATTCCGAGGATACGCATATCAGTCCAATTCATTCTGGATCATGTTATCATATGCTATTATTGATGATCCAGGTTCAATTGTTGTTCAGTGACCCCTACAGGGTCATCCGAGGTCAGTTGAGGTCACCAACACTTTTTGTGTCAATAACTCTCGATATAGTTAATACAATGAAGTGAAACCGGCATAAATGTGTTTGTCTCGTCGAGACACGTTTCCCAATATGCAACATGACCTACTTGGGTCGCCACTTGACCTTGACCTGAGGTCAAAGTTCTAAGTTGACCTAAACTGGTCCAAATGAAAGTGATTCCAAACGTTTTGACGAGACGAACATGATGTCATCAAAATTATTGCCGTGTCTTTATTAGGTAAACAGTTATTTGCGAACGTTTTGCCAAAAAATAGCCCTTTTAACATTTGATGACCTCTGGAGCTCAAACTATTATCCTGATATAAAAGTCGATGACTTGTTATTATTGAATATTTCAAGAGCTTTCGATTGTTTATTTTCGTTTGTTCCTAGCTATCATAGTTCCCGAGATATTTGGGGGTTCCTGGAGCGATGCCCTAAAACTGGTAAATCTGACCTTTGATGACCTCTGGTGACCTCAATATTGACATGAACCAAAAAATGTAGAAATAGTTTCAAAGATATTTTTGATGAGCTTCCGAACCGTGTTTTCGGTTTTCCAATGAGGAAAATTTGACAACGAAAAGGTGCACCAAGATTAGAAGTGAGATGCCAAAACCAAATATTTGGTTTCGCCCCCCCCCCCCAACTTTAAAATCGTTCCCGGACCCCTGACCACAACCCATTTTAAGATCTGCTCTACAAATCTGCTATCTCAGTCCAAAACCCCATGTTGAAGGTGAACTATTCCCTTTAACACACGTTTCACGTGACACACTTCGTTAGGGAACTTCCGAGACGGGAGGAACTGCGACGGGCACTATGTATAGTGCCCAAGCGGCTTTAATGGGTTAACCTTCGCTCGATTTGTATATTTGCGCATTGCATTCAACTTCATTACATTTTTTTCTATTTTTTCACGATATTTGTGTTTTGCCGCGGTATTGTGATCCAAGATAAGGTTATCCTCCATCAAACCAAAAAATGACCTCGTTCAAAAGCCACTATTGTAATTTTGACCTTATCTCACCCTTCCTCAACTATACTGCTTATCTCCCACTCCAGTATCTGTCGCAACGGTGACTGAGTGGTTATAGGCGCTGATCAAAATGCTATCCGAAGATTACGGTTTCGAAGCCCCGTCGGGCGTTTTTTCGCCGTATCACATTTTGTCTCTAATAAAAGACGAAGCGAAGCACAAACATGGATGTAATTTCCCAGAAAAAAAAAACACTCATACAAAACATCAACAATCGTTGTTCCGCTGCACACAAAGCTTGATTGAATATGTATCAATATATGCCCATGATACATACCAGTTGTGTGTATGGTAGAGCTAGGTGAGATTCCAACAATCATTACGAATATGTAGGTATGCATCGTAAGCGACTCCACTGTTGATATGCACGCTGGCTACACAGCTATATTTAACCGGGCTTCAATTTGTTCCTCCCAAAACAACGTTAGCTCATTGAATGGATATTAGGAAAACACAGATCACTTTTAAACTCACCAGCTTCCTCTCACTTGTGACTTTAACTTAACATTCATGAAATCAAGTTAACCCTATTTGTAACAGGGGGAGGGCAGATTCCGCCCCCCCCCCTCATGTTTTTCGCGATATCTCCAGAACTGCTGGGAGCAGGCCTATGAAATTTTGGACTTTTCCCAAAATAGATTTCCACATATGGAATCAAAATTTTGAGTTCTTAACCTGAACAGACGCGGTTCCAGGGCACGGTTTTGTGAGGGTTCTGCGGCGACATTTGGCGATAATACATAAATGCAATCTTCACGGTTTCTTCCTAACTGCCTCAAGTATGAAGGAGTTACATCGGTTTACGGTGATTGAAACAAGTGCAAATTAGTTGATGTTAATTAAATATCATAAAAATTGCATGGCAGAGGCGGTTTCAGGGACTTGAAAAGGGGAGGTTTCCAGGAAGTATGCAACGCTTGGCGGGAAGTCAATAGAGCGATGTAAGGGGCATTTATTTATAGTTATCGATGTAAAAGATAACTTCTTACATTATTTGCATAATTTAATACATATAGAGTTGCAGGGGCGTGTTCAGGTACATGCAAAGGGGGGTGATTGGCATGGTGATGACGATATGCCAGCGATTACGGCGCAATAGACGGTTAGTTTATAATGATATATGCACATTGCACATATAAGGACATGAGAGGGAACGAGGTCATTTTTTGCAGAAGCGCGCTCATGAATTGAAGAAAGGGGGTGATATAAATAAGGAAACTAAGATGCATGGGCCTACAATGACATAACATACTGCAGTTTTCGGATGAAACACGCACCAGGGGAGCTACGAACTATTATAAGATAATGTGGTGAGTCCAGGTAGGGTAAAAAGGGGGTAACCAATGCGAATTGAAGTTGTAAGTGAAATAGTCACTGTTGACTAGTTAGTATCATAATAGCGGAGAATATACCTATCAAAAGGCAGTGGCGGATCCAGGGGGGGGGGGAGGTGTAGGGGCTGAAGCCCCCTGCCTTAGAAAACGGCGCCCTCGGGCGCCGTAGCGTTCTCGGGAGGCCGCCAGGGCGCCCTTGTGTCTACCAACTGCGTCGTAGCACTCTTGAAAGGCACCCTGACACCCTCAGAAGACAGCTTGCCGCCCTCACAACTCATTATGGCGCCCTCAGAAGGTACATCGCCGCCCTCGGAAGGCATTATGCCGCCCTCGGAAGGCATCATGCCGCCCTCGGAAAACATCGTGTCGCCCTCGGAAAACATCGTGTCGCACTCGGAAGACATTTTGCCGCCCTCAGAGTGCATTATGCCGCCCTCAGAAGATGTCTTGACGCCCTCTGAAGGCATCTTGCCGCCCTCAGAGCACATTATACCGCCCTCAGAACGCAACGCCCTCGGAAGGCATCCTGCCGCCCTTATAGCGCATTATGCCGCTCTTGGATGCATGTGATGCATCATGCCGCACTCGGAAGACATCTTCCCGCCCTTGGAAGGCATGTTGCCGCCCTCAGATCGTATTATGCCGCCCTCGGAAGGCATCATGCCCTCCTCAGAGTCCAGAGAGCAGTATGCCGCCCTCGGAAAGCATCATGTCGCCCTTGGAAAACATTTTGCCGCCCTCGGAAGATATTTTGCCGCACTCAGAGTGCAATATGCCGCCTTCGGAGTTCGGAAGACGTCTTGCCACCCTCGGAAGGCATCATACCGCCCCGGATGGCACCTTGCCGGCCCGAAAGCGATGCGGTGTCCCGGCGCACTCAGAATGATGGCACCCTGACGCATTCAGTTTCCCTCCGACGGCGACTGGGCACCCGTGACCTTCGAAACCAATAACACGCTTTTGCCCCCCCTCCCCCCACTCCCGATAGCGTCCTGGATGGCGCCTACGAAGAGGCCTGGACCGCCATGAAATAACCATGACTTTTTTTCATATGCCTGGCGAGGCGTTGAAGGTGCTGACGTATTGTACCTTTCACACTCGGGGCGCCTAAAAATAGCTTGGACGAATGTCCAATGTCCATGATGTCCACAGCTCCACAGAAACGTTTTCAGCGTCGGTCAACGACTTTTACGCGATTTGGTCCTAAGGACTAAGGTCAAAACGAACCTCCTGCTTTAAAAAATCAGGTCCATTTTGACCTTACTGGTCTCCTTCAAGATAAAATTCAAGGTCAAACGACGGGGAACGCTGTAGCGCCCAAAGTTACCGTCCGATCGCGACAAATTGGTCTCAAACGATTCCTTGTGCCCAGTTCCAAGATGACAAGAATGTTCAGAGTTGTGCCCCGTGACCTTGAAGGTCAAGCCCCGTGACCTTTAATGTAAAATTTAGGGTCAAAGGACGGGATTTTTTCTTCTTCTCCGTCCTTTCCATTTCCAGAATGACAAGCATTCTTAGAGTTGTGCCCTGTGACCTTCAAGTTAGCGCCCAAAGTTGGACGCTACAGCGTTCCCCGTCCTTTGACCTTGAAGGTCACGGGATGCTTGTCATCCTGGAAATGGGCACGGGGCATCGTTTGAGACCATTTGTGTTGCAATTGGACGCAAACTTTGGGCGCTACAGCGTCCCCGTCCTTTGACATTGAATTTTACCTTGAAGGAGACCTGTACGGTCAAAATGGACCTGATTTTCGGAAACAGGCGGTTCTAATTGACCTTGAGACCAAATGTCGTAAAAATCGGTGACCGACTCTGAAAACGTTTTAAAATCCCCTTGGATTGGCGCGACCCAATAAGAACGAATCAACTGTCGTAACACATGATTTTGCTCCTTGTTTATCCACGTATGCAACTTAGTTTCCCGATGTTGCGACAATTTTTTTTTGCTTCTCCGGGCCACTGGCGGATCCAGGGGAGGGGGCGGCAGGGGCTACCCCCCCCCCCCCCCCCCCCGCCCCCATCACAAGCTCGACACGGGGCGGCAATATAAATTATCCCCCCCCCAAAAAAAAACGCCTAAACTGGCGATTAAAAATGTGTACCTACTGCCTGCGAAAAAAAAACTTTCTTTCCTCGTTCGTGTTTCCTCTATTTTGTAGCATTTTGGTAGCAGTAGGGATAGCGAAAGTGGCACGTCTGACGCTATTTTGGAGTGATTCACAACCAACGTAAGATATAATTTGTCCACGCAGCGTCACAGCCTTTGGTCTCCTGCTGCCTGCTCGGTGGCAGAGGAGCGCGTGAGTGAATTTCCCTGTATCACTGGCGGATCCAGGGGGCGGCATGGGCAAAAGCCCCCATTTCAAGCTCGACAGGGCGGCAATATAAATTAGCCCCTCCCCCCCCCACACACACACACAAAAATCCGCTGAAACTGGCGATGAAAAATGGGTGCTGCCTGCGATAAAAAAAACTTGCGAAATAAATATGTTTTTGCCTCGTTCATGTTTCCTCTATTTGGTAGCATTTTGGTAGCAGTAGGGATAAGGAAAGTGGCGTGTCTGACCACTGGCGGATCCAGGTGGCGACAGGGGCAAAAGCCCCCCCCCCCCATCCCACGCTCGACAAGGGCGGCAATATAAATTAGCCCCCTTCAAAATCCGCTTAAACTGGCGATGAAAAATGGGTACTGACTGCGAAAAATAACCTTTTGCGACAAAACAAAAATCGTCATTTTTTTCCTCGTTCATGTTTCCTCTATTTTGAAGCATTTTGGTAGCAGGAGGGAAAGTGGCGCGTGCATATTTGGAAATGTCGAATACAAAATCCAGACCCATCATACTTAAGTAGCCATAAGTCAGCCAAAACTAAAGATATTGCTTTGAAATTCGGAGTGGGTATTGTCTATACTTCGTTCTCAAATATACATTCCGGTTTTTTAACATGTTTGGAAATTTTGATTTGGTGGATTTTTTTCTCCAATTTGTTTTTCTTCATAAAATCATATCAAATATCAAATCATATAAAAAGGCCGGAATATATATTGGAGAACCAAGTATGGACGATGCCCAAACCAAATGTCAAAGTAATATCTTGAGCGTTGACTGACTTATGACTCCCTAAGCAGTGGCGTACGCAGAAATTCACAAAGGACCAGGTCATTGCCTTGAGAGGCGCCACCCGATCGACAGGGCCGCCACCAATATTGGCGAAATTTTGAAAGGGGGGGGGGGGGCGCCTCTCCTTCCGCACTGTGCGGAAGGAGAGTCACTGGCCGGAGGGGCACCGTCACTCGCCAAAGAGTCACTAGTCGGAGGGGCGCCGTCACTCGCCGGAGGGACGTGGTCACTAGCCGGAGGGGCGCTGTCACGGGCCGGAGAGGCGCCGTCTATGGCAGGGGACGCCCTCACTGGCCGGGGGCGCCGTCACTGGCCACACGAGTGCCGTCACTGGCCGGGGGGGGGGCGTCCTCGCTGGCCGGAGTAGCGCCATCACTGGCCAGAGGGGCGTCGTGACTGATCGGAGGGGCGCCAGCTTTGCATGGACGCCTCGGGTCCAAAGGACCAGGTCATGACCTGCATGACCTGATAGTTGATACTCAGTACGCCACTGTCCCTAAGTATGATGGGCCTTGACTTTATATTTGACATTTCCAAATATGCGTGGCGGGTCTGGCGCTATTTTCGATCTGGAGCGATTCCTGCAACCAACGTAAGTTAAAAAACGTCGCGTTTTGGCGCCAAATTTTATAGCGCTGAATAGCGTGCGTGGAACGCATTTCGACAGTATTTGAGGAATTGTGACTGGGACTTGGGTATCGTTGTTTTCTTTTTCCCTGTAAACATGTAGCCAAATAAAATTAACACTGTGAATTTGTAGGTAAAGCTAATATTTTTCATTGTCAAGGTTATTTTAAATTACTATAGCTTGGGATGGCTACTTTGGCCTCAGGTCATATCCAGACTCAAGTAATTTCAGGTACCAATTTTAAATCTGACACCCATTTTGCACCATGCTTAGGTACTTATCCAGGTGCATTTTATGGGTGCTAAGAGTAGAGGTAGTAGAGGTCTCACAATTTTTAGCATTTCCAACTAGTCAAGATCAAACTTAGCATGAACTCAGCTACAAAAAAAGGTTTGAAAGCGACAGAAGAGGTAAAATTGGGTTTGTCCGGTTTTTACCACTGGCGAATCCAGAGGAGTGGGGGCATTAGAGGCAAATGCCCCCCCCCCCCCCCCCCGGAGGAGCATGGCGGGCATTCAATACAAGGATGTCCCCCGCCCCGCGTGTGCATTGGCTGTAAGAAGTGATAATTAGGAAGAAAAAAATCCCCCCCGATCAATGATTTTTTTCTTTGAGAACCCGACACCACTACCCAATCATTTGCAATTTGCTTTACAACTCGATTTTCTACGGTTTTTCAAACATTTATCGTTTTCCACCAAAAATGGCATGACCTGACGTCGCTAAAACGCCATTATCTCCCAAACTACTTCACTAATTTGAATGACATCAGTTGGGCAAACTACGGGAAGGTGATCAAAAAATGGATCGATCAAAAATTAGGTCAGACGTCATCAAAATGGGCGGAGCATGCCCTTATAAGGAGATCTGATCTAAAAAACGATTGTTTTCCTGACATTCACACCTTCAAACACCCTTCACCCCTCAAAAAATGCCCATCACCCCTGGATTTTTTTTCGGTTGAAACTGCACGAATGGCGCCATTACATTGTCTTTTACTTGTATACGATCAGATCGCTACTTTGACAGATTTGGTCAAAGTAAGGGTCGGCTATTTCAATTTTGGCACTCGCAGCAGCCTCGCGATTTAAATTTTGATTCGCCACCTGACTTCACGATCTAAAATTGGATTAGCCGGCTGACGACCGATCTAAAAAAAAAATGATGCTGTGGTCGTTGCGTCGCAGAATCAATATTTAGATCGTCATTCGTCATTTACTGTGGAATAAGGTCAATTGCCGAATCTGGTCACATGCATTATTCCGATATATTGATGGACAACATGTTCTCCAACACTTTTTAACCTCCGAGTATGCGTATGTTGCTCCGAATTGGCTTAATGACATAGGTCTCACAGTTTGATACTGCATATATGCCCAAATAAAAGCATAACAAAATCTAAAAATTGATTGATCTATTTTTGATCGCCTCTGTAGTTTGCCCAACTGACATGTTGAGAGAAGACGTAAAATGGATGCAACATAAGGTACGGAACGTTTCACGTCAATATCTATCATAGTTTCAAGATATTTAGAAAACCCGGGAGGGGCAGATTCTGCCCCCCCCCCCCCCCCCTCCTCCCTCCCTCCCTCCCTCCCTCCCTCCCTCCCTCCCTCCCTTCCTCCCTCCCTCCCTCCCTCCCTCCCTCCCTCCCTCCCTCCCTCCCTCCTCCCTCCCCCCCTGAGGGGCGCGGGTTAAACCGGCATTGACTGTGGTCTCAGCCGAACGCCATTGACGGGGGGGGGGCGTTAAACGCCCCCTGGTTATCTTCAGAACCAATTATCGCACGAGACGCGCAAGGCGGCAATCGAAAGCTCTCAATGAGATGAATCTAAAGAATACTCAAAAATGTCAAAGTGAGGTCAAACGTCAGGTCACGGTAAGGTCAAGGGTCAAAATCGACGTATTTGACCTTATGGGCCATATTTTCCATCCAAAGCCTTCGATTACGACCACGATCACCCAAAGTGCTGTCAAAAGTATGATACACATCCCGCATGACCTAAAGTGAGATTGTTGGCCAAGGTTAAGGTCAAGGTCAGGTCACAAAAGGTCACTATGCTTAAAATATCTACGAAAGTCATGCAACACATGTTTTATGAGATATTTTCCCCGTAGAGTTCGATAGTGATAGTCATTTTACCACCTGACTTCATTTACGTGAAGTTAATGTCAAGTTCGTTTTAATTCGTTTTTGAGCTATTACGAAAATTCATCAGGGGGGGGGGGGGGGGGGGGCGTTAAACGCCCCCCCCCCCCCAGTCAATGGCGGGTTAAGGAAGAGGCATATTTGACCCGTTTCATTGACATATTAGATTGGCGCCCCTCTGAACCATGCCGCCCCTGTCACCGAGGAAATATGCCGCCCTCGGGCCTGAAGCCCCTGCCTTAGAAAATCCTGGATCCGCCACTGTCAAAAGTTCTTGTGACTCCCCAGTTTGGATCCTGGATCCTATGATCCTATGATCCTATGATGAAGTACAACATGCAAAAGAAGCTATCTACGATCAGTAATTGATTTATAGTGCTGGTAGCAACTTGCCTGCGGTTAATATTTTCTCTATTTGGCCTCCCTTTTTCCCTAACCTGGTACCGCCTATGGCGAAAAATATGTTGTATAACTGTTTTGCCTAATGTCACAATAACATACCATTTCATGTATAAAAAACAACATCAAAAAACGGTTTTATCGCGCATTTACTTCACCCCCATATTGAGTGACCTGCACACGCCTATGATTTTTGAATTTTCAAAAGTCACCGCCATATACCAATCTCCAATTCAACCTCCATGGATCCCCATTAGTTGCGTTACAATCAGTTGATAAATATGACAGCTGTGTTGGATCACAAATACCTCTACTATTTGTAGTTTTTGCCCCCCTGTTGCCCCCCTATCAAAAATTTCGTTTTTTAATGTAGATTGTGTTGAGGGGAATCAAACGCCGTTTGATTTTTGAAAATCGGACGGGTGGATCTCGAGATCTCCGGGAGGGGGGGGGGCGGAATCCCCCACCCTGTTACGAATAGGGGTAGCCAGGAGCCTGTTGCAAATAGGGTTAAAACCGCTTGAAACACAGCCACAAATAATTTAAGAAGTGGCATGATGAGCACACCGAACTACAAAAGTGCAAAAACTTCCAACTGATCAAACATTTTCTTCTTTTCATACTTCTCATTTTGTTCGTTTCTACGTGTCGATTCTGCGTTTTCTAGTTACACTTTTGCGACTTTGCGTTTCGATTTTGGGATTTACCATACCGATTATGCACTTTTTATTTTCTTCACTTTCTCATTTCGTTCAGTGGAGCCTGCACTGTATATTAACGCGAAGCTAATATGTTTAGGGACGTGAGAAAACGCAAAGTCGACCTGATTAAACGCAAAAGTGAAGCGATATATTGCAAAAGCGCGCAGTGGAGCTCGGCAGTGGAGCCCGGCAGTGGAGCCCGGCAGTGGAACTCTGCAGTGGAGCCCGGCAGTGGAACTCTGCAGTGGAGCCCGGCAGTGGAGCCCGGCAGTGGAGCCCGGCAGTGGAGCCCGGCAGTGGAGCCCGGCAGTGGAGCCCGACAGTGGAGCCCGGCAGTGGAACTCTGCAGTGGAGCCCGGCAGTGGAGCCCGGCAGTGGAGCCCGGCAGTGGAGCCCGGCAATGGAGCCCGGCAGTGGAGCCCGGCAGTGGAGCCCGGCAGTGGAGCCCGGCAGTGGAACTCTGCAGTGGAACTCTGCAGTGGAGCCCGGCAGTGGAGCCCGGCAGTGGAGCCCGGCAGTGGAGCCCGGCAGTGAAGCCCGGCAGTGGAGCCCGGCAGTGGAGCCCGGCAGTGGAACTCTGCAGTGGAGCCCGGCAGTGGAGCCCGGCAGTGGAACTCTGCAGTGGAGCCCGGCAGTGGAGCCCGGCAGTGGAGCCCGGCAGTGGAGCCCGGCAGTGGAACTCTGCAGTGGAGCCCGGCAGTGGAGCCCGGCAGTGGAACTCTGCAGTGGAGCCCGGCAGTGGAGCCCGGCAGTGGAGCCCGGCAGTGGAGCCCGGCAGTGGAGCCCGGCAGTGGAGCCCGGCAGTAAAGTGCTACGGGGAGCCACGACACCCATATTCCTGCTGGTAAATGGCTCCGTATTTGTAGAGCTGTCGTTATGGCTGTATTGGACTAGTTTATCGTGGGAACTTCTTCACCATTTGGCAGTAAACGATGGCACACGATAGGAAACGTGTCATGGCCAGTCATGCATCGAATGACATCAGACAGGTAGCCAAACACACACTGGCTACCAACATGCTGAGCCCCTGCCAACTTGGATTCCAGAAAGCACTTCAAACATTAAACCAGCCCATATACCGGTCTGCCAGCATAGCGCCCTGGTTCACGCTATACCTTAAAGGGATTATACGGGTTTCCGTCCTGAAAGTAAATGCACTCTTTTGCAGTTGTATGAGCTTTAAACACGTTTAAGACATATAACAGGGACCTCAATGCTCATTTAGTCCATTATTTCAGCAATTATCAGCGTTAAAATTCGGCGTTTTTCGAGACTAGTATCAGATGAGTACTTGATCGGCACTACTGTCCACCCCTTTTATCTTAAGATCAATTTTAGAGTTTTGAATTATCTGCAAGTCCTACACTGGATCACAAAATTATTATGGAATTCAAAACTGACGGGACTTTGTATTACTACATACTGTTCGTTGAGGTTTTGTGTTTTGTGGTTTTATTATCTCTGGCCTTCAGCGTTGAGAATTTGGTTGTGGCGTATTCATTTTTTGGCATGAAAATTCATGAAAAATATAGAATTTTATGGGAAAACTAGGTAACTGCTGCTGTCGTTGGAACAAAACAAGTTTATTTTCTTTCAAATATTGCTTATTTGACCGGAAATATGCCATAAGTGAGGTGTTTTTATTAGCATTAAAGAGATGACTGGCTCTGCCTCAACCGGTCCTGTAGAAAATACGCGGTGGCATCACCGCGCACTTTGGAATGTCCTTACGTGCAGAAGAGGTCATTTCCAGAAAAATGTGGCTACCGTGGGACTTCTACCACCTTTATAAGTACATTTTACTATGTAACTCAATTATTCTAGGAAAACCCGTATAATCCATTAACCCGGCATTGACTGTATTGGACTAGTTTATCGCTCTGTCACTCCTCGCTTACACTCGCGCCTGTCACTCCTGCTTATCTGCATTCCGTTGTTGGCAGGATGAACGGTTCGTCGGCCTGTGGTGCAGATGGGCTGTGTGTCCGATTCATTAAGATGTGTATCGACTCGCTGTGTCATGTTCTGTCACACATTGTGAACTCGAGCATCACCTCACATACCGTTCCTGACTCATGGAAACTCACTCTGGTCCATCCCATTCCGAAAGCCTCGAAGTCTGACGACTTTAGTCGCTACAGACCGATCTCGATCCTTACTACCATAGCCAAAATCACCGAACGCGTTGTTTCCGAACAACTAGACTCCTACTTCACTACCCATCATCTATTCTCCCCTAACCAGCACGGCTTCAGGACCAACCATTCCACCGACACCGCACTGCTCACCCTTACCGATCACGTTTTCCATGCCATGGATCAGCGCGAAGTCACTCTGCTCTGCCTATTGGACTGCTCTCGCTGTTTCGATTGTATCCCGCATGGGGCGCTGCTGCGTAAGCTTAGCTCTACGGAGTTGACACGCGCTGGTTTGAAAGTTACCTGGTTAACCACTATCAGCGCGTTCAGGTCCGGACCACTGGAGTGTCTCGCGGTGGCACACTATACCAGCCCCTTCTTAATCCTATCGGCACGTACCAGGGTTCCGCTCTCGGACCGATACTGCACAACATATATGCCAATGACTTACCGTTGTATATGGATGACTCCATTGGTATCATCGCCTACGCAGATGACGTCCAGTTGTACGTCTCTGGCCACCGAGAGACCTCAGTCGGCTCGTCAAAGCGATGGAAAGCAGCCTATCTGTTATATCAAACTGGTACGGCAACAACGGTCTCAAAATTAACTCAGCGAAAACTCAGATCATTGCGCTCGGAACCCCGCGAAATGACTCGGCGCCTCCCCCCGATCAGCATTACCTTCTCCGGCTCCACGATTACCTGCTCCAGCTCCGTTAAAAACTTAGGTGTCTGGTTCGACAGCGACATGAGTTTTGTCACTCACACGGACGACGTAGTGCGGCGGTGTACTGGCTCTCTGTGCGGACTGAGCCACAGCAGGCACAGTCTCCCCCAATCGGTTCTGATAACACTGGTTCAGGGACTGGTATTCTCCGTGTTACGATACTGTCTGTCTGTATATGGGGCGAGTAATGTGACTCAGCGCGGGCGACTTCAGAAGCTGGTTAGGTTCGCTGCCCGAGTAGTCCTCCGGTCGTAGGAAGTACGATCATGTCAGCGATGTTATTGACGACCTGGGTTGGCTCACTGCAGACAGCATGTATATGTATCACTACCTGGTACTAGTGAGAAAGATGCTGGTAACCTCTGAGCCACAGCACCTCGCCAGATATTTAGTTACTAGGCAGAGTGTGCATGGAAGGGACACCCGACAAAGTAACAGACTCCTGACGCCCGCCATTCGATCGGAGAGCGGACGGCGGCGCTTCTTGTTCACCGCTGTGTCGGACTTCAACGAGCTGCCGTCTGATCTGCGCTGCCTTAGCTGCCTGGCATTTAAACGCGACCTGAAGGAATACCTATGGGAACGGGAACGCGCCGATTGAGCTCTCCTGCATGCTACGATGTGTTGTGTGTATGATCTCGCAGATTGAGTGCTGATATGATGTGAATGTATTGCATGCATGTTTACATATATTCCTGCGTATTTAGGAACAACTTGACACGAGACACAGAATAGCCGTTTGGTAGCGGATGTGTCTTTTAAAGTGAAATAAATAAATAAATAAATAGACTGGAGTCTCAGAAGAACACCATTGACTGGGGGGGGGGGGGGGGGGGCGTTAAACGCCCCCTGGTTATCTTCCGAACCAATGATCGCAGCGAGACGCACAAGGCGACAATCGAAAGCTCTCAATGAGATGCATCTAAAGCATACTCAAACATGTCAAAGTGAGGTAAAATGTCAGGTCACGGTCAGGTAAAATGTCAAAAACGACGTATTTGAGTTTATGGGCCATACTTTCCATCCCAAGCCTTCAATTACGACCATGATCACCCAAAGTGCTGCCAAAGGTATGATACACATCCCACATGAGCTAAAGTGAGATTGTTGGCCAAGGTCAAGGTTATGTCAGGTCACAAAAGGTCACTATGCAAAAAATATGTACGAAAGTCATATGCAACACATGTTTTACGAGTTATTTTCCTTGTAGAATTCAATGGTGATAGTCATTTTACCACCTGACTTCATTTACGTGACTTCATCAAGTTCATCTCATCAAAGGTCAAACAAATGTATTGATAAACCTAAATAAGCAAGACATGTTCTAGACCACTTTTGTATCGGAAATACAGTGGTGCCATTTATTTGGCGGTCAATAAAACCCAAAACACACTTTTTTATATGACGCCATGAGTTACCCTTACTTTAGATGTCATGAATCAGTCAAAAATGGTGATATCATTCTGAAATTTGGTATGATAGTTTGCCATATGTGGTTCTCTGACATATATTCCAGTTTTTTTAATATCTTTGAGAACAAAAAATGGTTTTGTGGGCATTTTCCCCCAAAACAAACTTTTTGAATTTTGGGGGTCAAAAACCAAAATGTTCCAAACTCCGAGATAGCCAGTTTGTAGACCTTACAATTTTATATCTTTTGGCCTTTTAAATTGTATTTTTCTTTAAATATGGCATTTTTACGGCCTGGCAAAGTTTAGCTGATATTTGTGTCAAACTCGTGTGTAGTGACGTCACTAATTTCGATATAACTCGAAATGTTTCGACGAAATTGCTTTATTTTTCATAGAAGACGTCAAATCGATGTAGAAGAAGGTACCCGAAGTTTCACGTTGATAGCGCTATTGGTTTTTGAGTTATTACGAAAATTAACCAGGGGGCGTTAAACGCCCCCCCCCCCCTCCAGTCAATGGCGGGTTTGGTCTTATCCTCCAATGTTTTTTTTTACTGGATGCTGTGACTGAGCATGGTAAGGATATAAAGAGAGATTAAAATTAGCCTGATGCTAATGAAGTTAAGAATTAAATAATATTTCGTGCACGCACTTCATCAGATAATAGCTTATTATATTGTTATAACCATGTTCAAAACTTAGCTTGCAAAATATAAAAAAGAGAAAGTTCAATATATTTCGGATACAATCCTTCTTCAGTTCAGTTATTACGAGCGATCGCGAAGCGGTCGCTGGTCCTTCCGTGGTGTATGGGAAAACTATGATTATGAGCGGCCCGGCCCGACCCGGCCCGGCCCGACACGGCCCATGGCGACGCTTTTGAGAAGCTCATATCTCTGCAACCGCACGTCCGATTGACAAGCGGACTTCTTTGCTGAGCTCGTGTGTAGTGACGTCACTAATTTCGGAAGCTGATCACTTTCACACAATTCAGGGGAGGGGTCACTGCACGTGCGCACGTGCACACCCCTATTCTATATCTCAGGAACGGCTGAGCCGATCATGTTCAAAATTGGTGTGTGGTTAGGGACCTCTCAGCCGCCGCCTTTCCACAAGTCAGGGGTGGGGTGGCCTTGCACGTGCGCACGTGCACACCCCTATTATATATCTCTGGAACGGCTGAACCGATTGTGTTCAAATTTGGTGTGTGGTTAGAGACCTCTCAGCCCCCACTTTCCCACAAGTCAAAGGTGGATGCTTCTGCACGTGCGCACGTGCGCACCTTTTTTGTATCTCAGAAACTACTTGCCCAATCGAGTTGAAATTCCTCATACATTTCCTTCGCGCTCGCTCGTTCATCGCCAACTATTGCGCCTTACTGGTATCAAATCCCCACA
>JAXIVJ010006458.1:5000-66695 GCA_036785665.1 Chirona hameri
TTCCAACTTTCAAGTGTTCTGTTCAAGAACTAAAGCCGGGAAGGGACCCTTTTCAGCGATGGCGACTGTCCTATACATACAACTAGCTCCCATAATAAGTCATGGACCTGAGACCACAGCCTTTCGTGGGTTTCGTAAGCTGACACTTTCCAGACCAGTCCCCCCCCCCCACTAGACTGCTATGGGGAACTTGTGCAGTGCATCTGTCTGCTCGTGACACACCTCGTGATCATATATGCTTGTGTGAGTGAATAGCTGCATGTTGTATCTCTTCACATGTGACTTGGGGGAATAATAGCCACTGATTCAGAGGATACTCTTAGCCTTAATAGCCTTACAGCTACCTTAATACAGCATTAATAGATTAATACATATATGAATAAATACATGCTTTTGATCCCAAGGTCACCATAATGAGATGTAATGCTGCCCCACATAAAAATGGAATACCTGAAACCTCAAATATGAATGTATGCAAACCTGAATGTCAATATGAAACACACCATTACAAAGTCTAACTCACATGCCGGTGGACCACAATAGTGAAGTGTTATCTGATCTGGTTGCTCCAATGTATTCAAATATGCAAACATGCAAGCTAATTGTAAGGTCCAAACATTGAGGTGTACATTATTAAACATTAACATGCATAACAAAGTTTCAGAAAACCTGAAATTCAATAATAAATTTCACACAAATGATATCAAACTGATTCAATGTGGTGAATTATCAGGTTCAGCTATAGTTCCAGAATTCAACAAATTATTCAACCCCACAAACAAACACAAACTAGGCAAAGGATAATAAAATTGTATGCACCACATAATACATGAGTCAGCTATTTGGTGCGGTAATCTTGTGTGCCAATAATGCAAATAAAGCATGGTGATTTGCGACCATTGTATTATTATCATCCATTGCAGTGCCAACTGTTGCCCGCAGGACAGCATAAGTAATGCAGTATTACCAGAGCAGGCGCCACACGAGCTGCACACTAGTAATACCCTGCTCTGTTACAGGCCCGCACCTCACCGCACCAGCCTCTCCAAATTGGCACAAAATCCGCACCAGCCATGCAGCAGGCCCGCACCAACAAGATCAAGTCGGAAATGCCACACTTTGCAGTCTGGGAGTGGGGACAGACAGGTGGTTGACCCCTCTCCCCAGGCACAGGATTGATGTTAAAATCCTGCTAGGCAGAGGGAGGGGTGATGGTGATCCTGGTGGTGCCTGGTCCTATCGCACCCTGGTGTTGACACCCATGCTCTATGAAAATGTAATGAAAAAGATACACCAATTTGTAAGGCTACCTCAAGATTACAAACCAACGTGCAGTTATCCAAAATTGAAATTGAACAGCAAACAATGTATTTGTTCAGACTTGTTTTAATGTTGTAAAATGGCCAAGCAACTGTAAAAGAAACCAGAATTTGGGTAAATGAAAAGATATACAAAAACAACACTTACCTACACAGGATTCCAAGTTACAAGCTGATCCACCTATTCTAGTTCAGGTTCAGCTTTGCAAGGTTGAGCTCTTGTTGGACAGGATTGTGATATATACTTCTAGTAAATCAAAACTAAAAATGAGCAGATAGCTTTAAAATTATGGCACATGAAGAAAATATGGCACATTCACATTGCACCAGGATACGTTCAATATCAGTTTTGGTTTATCATATCAATATTAGCATCTTCAAGGCTCAAATGCTCTTTTAGAGTACATATACAAATTTCGCGTCATGCTATGGATTGGTTTATAATTCAAACTGACTTCGAAGTTATCTCCAGACCAAACAGAATCTAAAAACACAGCCAAATTGTTTCCACTAAATAGGTACTCCTCCATTCCCAATGCATTTGCGAACGCGGGAATATCAACATAGCCAAGGCGGTACAAGAGAGGTAGTAATCCAGGGATTTTAGCCCCCAATAGCACAACATTAGCGAGACGTCACTGGTGCTCTGGTCCCTCTCGGATTTCGCCGCTCGTGGCTTGGTGCGTTGCGAATATTTCGAACGGGATACCGATAGTTGCGCCTGCCGCCTAAGGTACGATCCTATTTAAGATTACGTTTACCGCGGATAATTATCCATCCCTTAACTCATGCTGAGGGGGAGACGGCCACACGCTGCCCCGGTCTGTGTCAGCAGACTGGTTATTGATTCGACACTGATTGAATCGATCGGAATCGTTCAATAAAAATTCCTTGAATACAAAAATAGTTGATTTAGCTTCCGAAAAGCGTATGTATGGCCGGGTCGGGCCGGTTCGGGCCGGGTCAGGCCGGGTCAAATGTAAATTTGTCTAGTAAGTTGACGAGAAACCTCACGGGCGTTTCGCGCCCGTTCGGTAAAAAGCATGCACATTTTTATATTACACAATCACTGCTAGTTTTGCCGAATCGATTCCATCTTTGAAAGTCGCACAGCTTAAAGACATTCACTTACTCAGTTTTCAGCATATATTTTGAAACTTAGACGAACTGGACAAAAGCATGGATTAGTGTTGGATATTACTCCAAAACCTGAGACTAAGCAAATGACTAATGAATGAATGTCATGTCATATTAATTGTAACCTTCCTGCAAGGAACGCCAATACAGTGATAATAGTTAATAGTTATGTAGGCATTTTTAAACTATGATGTATATTTCATGTAGGTACAGACGTCATTTTCAAGCTAAATTTGGAAATTTAGCGACACTGATCCATTCTGGCTGTCATCTGTCAACACAATTAGCCCGCCCTTGCCATGGGGTCCCAGCCGAACGCCATTGACTGGGGGAGGATCTTCCGAACCAATGATCGCAGCGAGACGCGCAATGCGGCATTCGAAAGCTCTCAATGAAACAGATCTAAAGCATATTCAAAAGATTCACATTGAGGTCACATGTTAGGTCACGGTCAGGTCAAAGGGCAAAATCGAGGTATTTGAGTGTATGGGACATAAGTACTTCCTCCAAAGCCTTCGATTGCGACCATGATCACCCAAAGTGCTCTCAAATACACATCCCGCATGAGCTATAAAGTAAGGTTGTTGACAAAAGTCAATGTCAAGATCAATGTCCAAAAGGTCGCCATGCGCAAAATATCTACGAAAGTCATGCGACATATGTTTGATGGGTTATTTTCACATATAATTCGATAGTGATAGTCATTGTACCACCTGGCTTCATTTCAATGAAGTTGGTGTAAAACTCAGGTCAAGGTCAGGTCACATAAGGTCAAAATTTGAAATTGATAAATATATATAAAAAATTGGACCAGTTTTGCCTCAGAAATGCAGCGGTGATGTTCATTTGTTCGCACCTGGTCATAAATAACATTAAAAAACGTCATGTTTTACCCATACTTTATAAGCCATAAGTCAGTCAAAAATGGTGATATTGTGTTAAAATGTTGCCCAGAAATTTCCCATATGTGTTTTCTAATATATTTCACGTTTGTTTAATATCTTTAAAAAAAGTGAATGTGTTTTTTTTGGAGGAGAGGGGGCAAAAACCAAAATTTAAAACTCCCAGACATCCATTTTTCATTTTTTATCTTTTGAGGTTTTTGTATTGCATTTTTCTCAAAATATGACCTTTGTACGGTCTGTTACAACTTACATTTTAGCTGATTTTTTTCTCGTCAAACTCGTGTGTAGTGACACCAGTAAATGCGTTATATCTCAAAGATCGTTTGACGAAATTGCTTCATTTTTGCACAGAAGACGTAAAATTTATGTGAAAAAGTACTTAAAGTTTCACGTTGATAGCGCTATTGATTTGTGAGCTATTGCGAACGTTCGTCGGGAGGGGTGGGGGTGGCGTTGAACATCCCCAGTCAATGGTAGGTCAATAACAATGTATAATTTGGCTGTTTATCAATCATCTCAACATAATTGTTTAAATGCACAACTATTTATTTTATGAATATTACTGCCCGTTTTAACTATATCAATGGACTATGGAGAAGAAAAAAAACAGAGTAAGTGTGATTGTTCGTGGAAAAGAACGGGTGAAATTAAAATAAGTAATCTTATGAGCCTGCCCCCCCCCCCCCCCCCAGTCAAATTTCCTTAGACGAGTCCTTGCCATATGCTGCACCGGTCTGACTGAGGAGTGAGACGGCCATACGTTGCCCCGGTCTGGCTGAGGGGCGAGACGGCCTACGCTGCAGGTCTGACTGAGGGGTGAGACGGCCATACGCAGCCCCGGTCCGGTTGTGGGGGTGGGGGCGGCCATACGCTGCCCCGGTCTGGCTGAGGGGTGAGACGCCATACGTTTCCCCGGTCTGGCTGAGGGGGCGAGACATCAGCGTATGCCCATACGCACCCCTCTCACCCCCTCAGGGGTGCGTATGGGCCGGTCCGGCTGAGGGGCGAGACGGCCACACGCTGCGTCTGGCTGAGGGCGAGACGGCCATACGCTGCACCGGTCTGAATGGAGGGTGAGACGGCTAAACGCTGCCCCGGTCCGGCTGAAGAAGGGGGGGGGGGGGGGGCGGCCATACGCTGCCCCGGTCTGGTTGAGGGGTGAGACGGCCATACGCTGCCACGGTCTGGATGAGGGGCGAGACGGGCATACGCTGCACCGGTCCGGCTGGGGGGGCGAGACGGCCACACGCTGCCCCGGTCTGGCTGAGGGGTGAGAAATAGCATTGTTTTGGCTTCACTGGCGGATCCAGGGGGGGGGGGCCAATCCGGCCATGCCCCCCCCCCCCAAAAGCCTGGAAGGGGGGCCAACATGTCTTTTGGCCCCCCAAAACAAAATAAAAAATATATATAAATAACTGTAATATGAGCCTCAACGCATATAAAAAACAATAAAATTCCGTGTTCTGTGAAATTTTAAAGAAAAAAAATGAACACGTTCATAAATAATGATTTCGTCGTCGACGAAGGAATAACTAGACCCACGACCAAGGGCGGATCCAGGGGGGGCGAACGGGGCCATGCCCCCCCCCCCCCCCCCCAAGCCTGTTTAAGGGGGCCAAACTATGTTTTGCCCCCCCCCCCCCCCAGACGTGAAATTTAATGCATGCTATATTTGCGTTTTTAGAACGGTACTGGGCATCCCAAAATTGCAGCCGTCAAAATCAAGCTAGCCTCAGTCAAAAACTGAAAAATTTCGCGCCGCTTCGCGGCATGACACAAGTTTCGCAATTGCATATACAAATTTGGAAAATTAATTCCATTAAGTGTCTTGCAGAGGCTCTCCTTGGCGGTAATTGCTGGCCCCAGGGCCAACTCTCTTCATAAAATATTATCTTTAAAGTGGGCTACATGTTTAGCTTGTCTGCCGAGTTCCGAAAAAGGCGACGCGAACGCAAAGACACGGACTTCGGCAACCGGAAGCTGTTCCAGCGGTGCCCAACTTGTTGGCCCGAAGAGCTAATAGTGGGGACCAGGCCAGGACTATCTCCCCAAGCCATCTCCCCCAGGCTCCTCCAGATCCACAGGGACCATTTATGCGCGGAAATGTCGGTCTGCCTCTTGCTACTTTGAAACCATTTGCACCGTTACCAGTTGTTTGTTACAGTTCGGTACATAGGTATGTATACAGACTACAGATATTATTATCATATGTACTATTGAGCGCAGACTGCCACCGGCCATCGTGATTTACTATCCGAGGCTAATGTATATGAAAAACTACCTTCATTTCAACATTTTGCATCATACCGAGATGTGCAACCAGGAAAAGGGGTTACCTGAGGCTTGGCTCCACTCACGGTCTGGTTTCAATATTAAAAATGCGTTTTCCACGACCTAAAATTTAAATGTTCACGCCGCTTCGCGGCGTCACATCAGTGGCCATCGTCATAACGAAGCCATCGTCATCGTCTTCGTTTCGTCGTAACGCTGAATTGAATGAATAACATTGTTAGCTTATTATCCTCTACAAGGCTAAGAACCTAAAAATGCCTATGTTTCTGGGTTTTATCAGGCAAACCCGAGCAAAAAAAAATTCGCGCCGCTTCGCGGCGCTAAATAACAAGTACCTACTATAACATGCAAATCCACATTAGAAATGTTGCAAAGGCTTAAATACACGCATAACAAATTGGGGTACATTTTTTCGTCGTCATTTCAGCCGACCCCCCACTCAAAAATTATCGGCGACGCCCCTGGGTACAGCTGACAATTGACATCGTTTTTCTCAGTGTAAGGCAATGTCGGAACAATACAAACTGCAAGCTGACATCTTTCCTTTTTCGATATCCCAAAAGGTCGAAAACCTAAAAAAAAAATGGGGGAAAAAATCGAAATCGTGTGGTTGCAAAATAAAGTGGCCCAAATCCGGGAAGAAATTCGAAATGGGGGTAGGTAAGGTCCGCTAAAAAAAACGGTTTGGCCCCCCAAAAAACGGCCGGCTGGATCCGCCCTTGTTTGGCTTAATATTCAAGATAAAACTTACAACAAATAAAAAGCATAGACTTGTAACCTAACTACCTAACTTACTTATCTAAGGGCGACGACTTCAAAGTTCAAATTGCCGCTCGTCAACACCCGTCAAAAGACCGCAAAACGCTCGAAAGCGCAGCTGCGGCGACAGGGTTGGCCACGACTGGACCAGAGCACCAGTGACGTCACCTCTAAACTGAGCCGCTCGGCAGCCGATACATGGGGAATCCCGGGATGACAGCCCCCGAACATAGCATAGCAATAAATTGCTTCGCAAATGTATCAGACATATGCTTCCGCGTCGTTTTTGCCTACAACAAAACAGCTCGTCACCACGAAATTCTTCACATTCATTTGCTAGGCCATTTTGTCGTAGCCACTAGCCTGTACATTATATATATGCCCAGAATCAGGGGCTCCGCGCAACAGGGGGAGGGGGGGGGGGGGGAGGAGACGGGGGGACGTGTCCTCCCCAACATTTTCGGATTTTAACATTACGCCTATGGGCGTTGCATGGAAAGAATCGACTTCAGAATGCCTCCGTCCGTCCCCCCCCCCTCAATTTTCGGAAGGGGCGGCGCCCTTGCACAGAATCAGGGGCGTCGTCGAACATTTTTGAGTGGGGGGTCGGCTGAAGGTGGGAGATCGGCCATTTTGTCGTAGACTGTGCATTATATATATATATATATATATATATATATATATATATATATATATATATATATATATATATATATATATATATATATATATATATATATATATATATATATATATATATATATATATATATATATATATATATATATATATATATATATATATATATATATATATATATATATATATATATATATATATATATTTATATATATATATATATATATATATATATATATATATATATATATATATATATATATATATATATATATATATATATATATATATATATATATATATATATATATATATATATATATATATATATATATATATATATATATATATATATATATATATATATATATATATATATATATATATATATATATATATATATATATATATATATATATATATATATATATATATAATATATATATATATATATATATATATATATATATATATATATATATATATATATATATATATATATATATATATATATATATATATATATATATATATATATATATATATATATATATATATATATATATATATATATATATATATATATATATATATATATATATGTATATATATATATATATATATATATATATATATATATATATATATATATATATATATATATATATATATATATATATATATATATATATATATATATATATATATATATATATATATATATATATATATATATATATATATATATATATATATATATATATATATATATATATATATATATATATATATATATATATATATATATATATATATATATATATATATATATATATATATATATATATATATATATATATATATATATATATATATATATATATATATATATATATATATATATATATATATATATATATATATATATATATATATATATATATATATATATATATATATATATATATATATATATATATATATATATATATATATATATATATATATATATATATATATATATATATATATATATATATATATATATATATATATATATATATATATATATATATATATATATATATATATATATATATATATATATATATATATATATATATATATATATATATATATATATATATATATATATATTGTAGTTACTAATGTAGTTACTGATGGCCTCTGGACTTACCGTGCCTGGGTTGCGTCTACAGTTCAGCGGGCGGGAGGTGCATCCGACGTGCGGCGCACGTGCACTGCCGGCTGGATTCCTGTTCTCGAGCCGGCGGTGCGGGGTTCGGGTGGGGGAGTTGTGTGGCGGCCGCGGGCGGGGAAGTTTGTGTTCGAGAATACAGATAATTGACATAGTTCGCGGTATCTGACAAGTACAAGCTATTTCGGCGTTATGGCAGGACTCGATGTCAAGTTGATACCCGAATTTGATGGATCAGACGGGGCAAATGTCGTGGAATGGATCGAGAAACTGGAGATGGTCTGCACGCTTTCTCGGCGTGACGAAGGGCAGGCGGAGACGCGACAGGAAGTCGTCATACCGTTGAGACTGAAGGGAGGCGCGCTGTCAGTATACCGGCAGTTGCCAGCAGCGGATAAGAAGGATCCAGAGAAGATAAAAGGTGCGTTGAAGAGGGCCTTTGCGTTCGATAAGTTCACGGCTTATGAACGTTTCATGGATCGTAAGCTCGAGGCGGGGGAATCGGTAGATGTTTTCCTCGCGGAGCTCCAGCAGCTCGCGTCCCTGTTCGGGGGGCTCAGCGAAGGTGGTCTCTGCTGTGCGTTCGTGGCGGGGCTACCGGGAGCTGTGAAGCAGGTGTTGAAGGCGGGAGCGCGAGTAGATTCGCTTTCCCTGAACGACCTCGCGGACCGGGCCCGCGCCGTGTTACGCGAAGAGTCAGACGCGGCCGCCATGTTGGCTGGCGCGAGGCGGCCAGTGGCGCCGCTAGGCGGTGGCGGCAGGCGGCGAGGCCCGTGTTTTACCTGCGGGGAGTTCACACACATCGCCCGCGAGTGCCCACGTGACCGACGCTTCGGAGGCCGGCAGTGGCAGCCGGCTGCAGATGGCGGCTCGCGCCCGTCCCCGGCACGCAGAGGTGATCCACCCGCCCTTCAGTGCTACCGTTGTCGGGCATGGGGACATCGCCGCCCGCTGCCCAAACGGGGAGCGAGAGGAGGCACCTGCGCCGGCCTCCTCTCGGGGCTGAGGGATCTTACTGGCGCGCTACCGGTGAGAGAGTTGGACATCGACGGAGCACGGTGTGCCGTGCTGATTGACTCTGGGTGCACGCGGACGCTGGTGCACGGGTCAGTGTGCCGTCGGTGGCGGAGGCGAACAGTGCACGTGGTGACTGTAAGCGGCCAGCAGCTTGAGTGTGCGGGCACTGGGGACGTTCAGCTCGCTGTGCCAGGCTGCCGGGCAGTGGTGGTGAGCGCCCTGGTGGTCAGGGAAAAACCCCTCGGGTTTGGCGTGATAATGGGGATGGACGCTGTCCAGGCTCTAGGGGGAGTGACTGTCCGCTCGCCCTCTGACGTGCAGTTTGTCTGCGAGGAAGCGAGTACGGCGTGTGTTGCCGCTGCCGATGAGCCGCAGCCGACGGGAGAACTGAAAGTCGAGAAGGAGGACTTCTGCGTGACATTTGACCCGACCCAGCGGCGCTGGGTAGTGTCATGGAAGTGGACCGGGGGCAGCCCGCTGAGTGAGCTGTTCAGCACGGTGGACGAGTACCCGGTGCCGGCGGAGGCGCGCGCCGAGTACGAAGCAGAACTGGACAACTGGATCAAGGATGGCTGGCTGCGAGAGTACGATGAGAGACAGCTGGGTCCGCCCAAGGGATCGATACCGTTGATGGCGGTAGTGCAGAGGACGAAAGTGCGGCCGGTCTTGGATTTTAGATCCTTGAATCGCCATGTGACGGCCTTCACGGCCGACGCGGACGTTTGCGCAGAGCGGTTGCGCAGGTGGCGACAGATGGGGGCTGACGTGGCGCTGCTGGACTTGAAGAAGGCGTTTCTGCAGGTCCACGTAGAGGAGGCTCTCTGGCCGTACCAGACCGTCTGGTTCAGGGGGAAAAGGTTCGCGCTGACTCGGCTCGGCTTCGGACTAAACGTTGCGCCGTCAGTCATGCAGACGGTGCTGGACACGGCCGTGGCACAGGACTCGCGCGTCGCGGCAGCTGTCTCGAAGTACGTCGATGACATCCTGGTGGACGAGGCCAAGATGTCTGCCTCTGAAGTGGCCGAGCATCTCCGAGCCTACGGGCTCGAGAGCAAAACCCCGGAGCGAGCAAAGGACGGCGCTCGCATCCTCGGACTGAGGGTCTGGGGGGAGCCGACTGGAGACCTGAGATGGGGCAGAGACAATCAGATCAAGGACGTGACGAAGCCCTTGACGAAGCGAAAGGTGTTCTCCATCTGCGGGCAGCTGACCAGCCACCATCCGGTGTGCGGCTGGCTCCGCCCGGCTGCCTCGTTCGTCAAGCGGTTGGTCAATGAAGTGACGAACGGCTGGGACGATCCCGTCGAGGAGGAGAACGTGCCGCGGCTGGTTGAGGAGCTGATAGCCAGAGTGAAGGCCAACGACCCAGCTAAGGGCCGATGGGACGTGAGTGGCGATGCAGTGATTGTGTGGACTGACGCCAGCTCGCTGGCTTCGGGCGTTGTCGTGGAGCTGCCAGATGGCGGTGTCGTCGAGGACGCGTGCTGGCTGCGCAGTGACGTGTCGGCGCACATCAATATGGCCGAGCTAGACACGGCCATCCGTGGTGTAAACTTGGCTGTGGCCTGGGGCATGCGCGTCATTGAGCTGCGGACGGACTCGGCGACCGTGCACCGCTGGGTGGATGATGCTCTGACTGGCCGTGCTCGCCTCCGCACCAAAGCGCATGGCGAGATGCTCATCAGACGCCGTGTTGAGATCATCCGCCAGCTGGCCAGCGAGCTCGGACTTGACCTGTCGGTGGTGCTGGTCCGATCGGCGGAGAACCGCGCTGATGTTCTAACGCGTGTGCCTCGAGCGTGGCTCAGCCAGGCTGAGCGTGTGCGAGTGCGTGACGGCTCGACGGTGAACATTCAGCCGGCTGTCCGTGCTGCGTCTGTGGCCGAGCGAGACGCGGGTGCAACGGCTGCGACCGAGCGAGGCGTCGGTGCGAGTGCGGCGTCTGTGGCCGAGCGAGACGAGGGTGCAGCGGCTGTGGCCGAGCATGCAGCAGCTGTGGGTGCAGCGGCTGTGGCCGAGCGAGACGCCGGTGCGAGTGCGGCGTCTGCGGCCGAGCGAGGCGTGAGTGCAGTGGCCGTGGCCGAGGTGCACGTGAGCGCTGGTCACCCCGGTGTCCGACGAACGTTGTATTTCGCGCGGGCTATATCGGGCGGACTGTGACGCGAGCTCAGGCGCGGGCCGCGGTGCTGGACTGTGATGTGTGTCGCGCGATTGACCCGGCACCCGTGAAGTGGCGTCACGGGACGCTGGACGTACCAGAGACATGGCAGCGACTCGCGATTGACATCACACACTATCACGGCCAGCATTACCTGACCATTGTGGACTGCGGACCGTCCCGTTACAGCTTGTGGCGGCCACGGCGCCGCGAGGACTGCGGTAGCGTTGTTCGGGCGCTTGAGGAGGTGTTCTGTGAGCGGGGGGCGCCTGTTGAGCTTTTGAGCGACAATGGTACTGTGTTCCGCAGCCGCGACTTTAGGACCTTTGCTGTTCGCTGGAATGTGTCGCTGCGGTTCCGAGCTGCTCACGTGCCAAGCGGTAATGGGATTGTCGAGCGCAATCACCGCACAGTGAAGGTCATCGCCGCGAGGAAACGGTGTCCCGTTAACGAGGCAGTGCATTTGTACAACGTGTCGCCTCGTGACGGCGAGGCGGCTGCTAGTAGCCCCGCCAGTCGAATTTACCGTTATACGATCAGAGACTCTGTGCGACCCGAGGGCGATCAGTCCGACTCCGCTGCGCCGGAGTTCGAGCCCGGGCCGGAGGAGCCTGAAGTTCCGACAGTGGGAGGGGACGCATTCGCGGTCGGCGATGCTGTGTGGGTAAGACAGCGCGGCACTCGGTGCTCAGAACGATCAAAACGCGGCACGGTGACAGGTCTGGTCTCACGACAGGTTGTTGACGTGGATGGGGTTCCGCGACATGTAAGGGACCTGCGGCGCTGCGTGCAACAAGCGCCGCCCTGTAACGAGCAAACAGACGTAGATACCGCGGCGCCAATCAGCGCAGATGCCGATGTTCCACTGATTGTTGATGCGCCAATGCCGCAGGCTGATGTGCGGGCGCCGTGTACTGTGGAAGTCACGAGTTCGTCTGAGGTTCCGAGATCGGGGGATGATAATTCAGTACCGCGGTCTGCAGAGGCTGCTCAGTTACCTGCTGGAAGAACTGTAGCACCGGCTCCTGTTCTTAGACGTAGCCAGCGCGTCCGCAGGCTACCTTATAGGCGATGGTGTTGTGATCATGATGATCAGGGAGGAGTGTAGTTACTAATGTAGTTACTGATGGCCTCTGGACTTACCGTGCCTGGGTTGCGTCTGCAGTTCAGCGGGCGGGAGGTGCATCCGACGTGCGGCGCACGTGCACTGCCGGCTGGATTCCTGTTCTCGAGCCGGCGGTGCGGGGTTCGGGTGGGGGAGTTTGTGTTCGAGAATACAGATAATTGACATAGTTCGCGGTATCTGACAAGTACATATATATATATATATATATATATACATATACATCTATATCTGTATGCATGTATGTATGTATGTGTGCGTGTGTGTGTGTAGGTAGGTAGGTAGGTATATATATATATATATATATATATGTATATGTAGTGTATAATTATTATATAATATATTTATTATAAAACTATTACAATTGTGGAACTATTTTGTCCGTTTCATACAGGGAAAAATAAAAAAAATATCTCCAATTTCCTTGTTTCAGACCATAAAATTGACAAATTACTAGTTTACTGAAATTTATATAGGTAAACACGGACTGGTCATACCATTTTTTTAGGGACAGTAACGCAATTTTGAAGCCGTTAAATGTTAAATTATCGCCATCGGTGGCCAATTAACCCGCGCACTGCATGGGGGTTGATTTCCCCCCCTCAGGTTTTTCAAAGATAGCGAAAAAACGGCGGCGCGCAGCACCGCTGGGTTTTCATACACCTGTCAGGACATCAATTGTGCACACTTTGAAGAAAAAAAATAGCCTAGGGTCATCTCAGGTCAGGTCACCAGACCAGGTCAAGTGACCCCACCTCTAGAAATGTTTGCAGTTGTGCCAAAGCCAGAGTTTTTCACCGATCAGTTTGAAACTTACAGGATGTAATGAGGGCACACTTACTTACAAATCGTTTATCTCGGAATTTTGATATCGGTGACCTAAGGTCAGGTCAATTTCGTAACCTGCCCATAATAAGTCAATGGGGGAAATATACAAATGCTAAGGATATGCATGATATTAGTCAAATTACTTCTGGATCTTGTTATTATAGGATATTATTGATGATCCAAGTGTAAGTTTTGTTCAGTGACCCCTATTGGGTCATTCAAGGGCATGCGAGGTCACCATCACTTTTTTGGCAATAACTCCCGACATAATAAAGATAGAGAAGTAACACAGACATCAATGTGTTTGCCTCGTCAAGACACGTCTTCCTATATGCAACATGCCCTACTTGGGTCACCACTTGACCTTGACCTGAGGTCAATTTAAGTTAACCTAAGAAGATCACCATGTATATCATTCAAAGCGCCTTGACAAGATAAACACAATGAAGTAAACAGTTTTCCGTTATCTTTATTACATAAAATGTTAATAGCGAAAACGATTTAACAAAAAAACGTCATTTTTTATTTTTTGACCTCTGGAGCCTCAAATGTTGACCTGAGATCAAATTTGAGGACACTTTAACGATTTCACATTTCATTGGCTGGCGTTTGCTTTTTCCGTTTGTTTCTAACTAGCATAGTTTCTGAGATATATGGGAATTTATGGAGCGATGTCCTAAAACAGGAAAAAAAACTGGCAAATTTGACCTTTGATGACCTCTGGTGATCTCAATTTTGACCTGACCTAAAACAATACTGGAATACTTTCGACAGAACATGTATCAAGCTATCAAATGCCGTTTTCCGCTTCTCGCTACGTAGCGTAGTTTTCGAGATCTCAGGGGGGGGGGGGCGGAAATAAACTCAGGGGGGGAGGCCCTGCAGTTCGTGTTCGGCGCAAAGCCCCTGCAGTGCGCGGTTTAAGAATGTATCTGAAAAACACGTTCCTCACACAGAATTGTCACCTGCCAGACGGAGTCGGCAAAATTTAACTTACTCTGACTCCGGCAAAAATTATCGACTCCAATAGACTCAGATTACGACTCCGAGTCTGCAAGACTGCTTCCGACCGACCAATGTCTCTATCAGCCCGTTTAAGGGCTCTCCAGAATGGCCGAGAGCTTTCTCAGACTTGCACAGGGCCCTCTTAGGTCTGACAATGGCCCTCTTAGACAAGCGTAAGGCCCTCTCAGATCAGACGATGGTCCTCTCTTAGGGACTTGGGCTCTCTTAGGCCGGAAAAGTGCCCCCCCCCCCTCCTGGATGATTAAGGGTCCTTTCAAACTGGTAAACAGACCTTTCAGACAGGCATAGGGCCCTCTCAGGCATGACAAAGGTCATTTCAGAACGACAAGCAGCCTAAGGCTCTAAGGCCTGGAAAATACTGTATCCAACCAAGTGAGGCCCCTCTCAGACCGCCGGGTTCTTTCCGGCCTAGACAATGGCCCTCTAAGACCAGTCTGTGGCCCGTTCAGGCCTGACAAGAGCCACTCGAGCCGACCGATGGCTACCCTCAGGCCGACTGATTTCTCATTCAGGCCGATCAAGGGTCCCCTCAAGCCGACCAAGGGACCCTCAAGTCGACCGAGAGTCCCCTAAGGCCGACAGAAGAGCCCCACAGGCACACTAAGGACCCCTTTAGGCCGACCGAGGGGCAATCAGGCCGACTAAGGGCCCCTCCGGTCAACCGAAGGCCTCCTCAAGCTGACCGAAGGCCCCTCAGGCCGTAAAAGCACCTCCTGAAACTGACCGATGGCACATCAGAAAAAGGGCCTTTTTCAAGTCGACTAAGACGATCGAGGGCCCTTCAAGCCGACCGAGAGCCGCCTGAGGCCGTCAGAGGACCCCCTCAGGCAGACCGATGGCCCATTCAGGCCGCCTGAGAGCCCCTCAGGCCGACCAAGGAACCCTCAGACCGAAATCAAACTTCAAGCTGGCTGAGGTCCCTTCCGACAGAACGAGAGCCACTCAGGCCGACCGAGGATTCCTCAGACCAACTGAAGGCCCCCTCAAGCTGACGGAGGGCCCCTCACGCCGACCAAGGTCCCCTCAGGCATACCGAGGGCCCACTCAGGCATACCGAGGGCCCACTCAAGCTAAGCGAGAGCCACTCAGGCCAACAGAGGGTCCCTTAGGCCCAATCACGCCGACCGAGGACCCCTCCAGGCCGACAGAATCCCCCCCCCCCCCCCCGCAGGCCGAAGCAGAGCTCGTCAGTCCGACTGGACACCCCTCAGGCCAACCAAGGGCCCCTCAATCCGGCCGAGGTTCCCTCAAGTCGACCGAGGACCATCAGGCCGATCAGGCCGACTGAGGCCGCTCAGGCCGGCAGGGTAACCCTCAGGCCAAACAATGGCTCCTTAGGCCGACTGGAACCCCCTCGGGTAGACGAAGGACTCCGTCAAGTCGACGGGGTGCCCCCTCAGATCGAACGAGCTTCCCTCCAGGCCCAGCGAGGCTCGCTCATGCTGACCGAGGGTTCGTTTGGTCAACCAAGGACCCCTCAGGCCGACCTCGGTTAACCTCCTGGAAGAGCCATGGACCCCTAGCCCCCCCCCCCCCTGGCCGCGATGACCCCAGACCCGATGCCCTTGCCCCTTTGATGGCACGATCCTCTCGATGTTCCTCCGAATCAAACTATTATTTTAGCATGGATGTTATATTTAGGATATTGCAATACCAGGCAGCCAAAAATGCTGCATAAACTATCAGCCTTATTTCAGGCAAACAATAAATGTACAACAAGTTCCATTGCACACCATTTAAATAACTCCGATCGCTAATTCGTCATGCTCCACCTCCGCTATTCACTAATCTGAGCGCTTGGACCTTGTATTTACGGACTTGTTAGCAGAAGAGAATCCATGCTACCAACTTACCCATTATATCATAATCGAAAAGCAGTCGCAGATGGAATCGCAATGCTCGTATACTTCTAAGATGGAATACTCCTCAGATGGAATCACATCTTGATATGATGAAATACGCAAAATTCAAAACAGAACAATCTATACGGGTAGTCCTTAGGAGCACACATTTTGGAAAACTTTTGGGGGGCGGAGCACCATGGGGGGGGGGGCTCAGGTCAGCATTGGGGGGGGGGGGCTCGGGCCCTCCCAAATATATATAAAGTTCCGCCCCTGTCACCACCGCTTCACTTCCCATCCACCCATTTTAACACCGCATCTGCGCCGAGCACGATAAACAGCACCGCACGCCGCCGCCGTCCGCCGCCACTGACGGACAGCTTCGTGAGAACTGTTGCACGCACTTGAAGCGCCCGCAGGTATCCATAGCAACGCAACGACCAGGGCACATGGTCATCTATTAGTAACCCTTACGACCCACATCCAATGTGCTCCTTTAGTATTGCATGGTAACTGCTACCACCCCATATACGTAGCCACTGCTACTAAGGCCTTACCAGGGGTCCTAGTCACTGACACTAAGGTGCTACCAGGGGTGCGACTTGGCATGGTAACTGACACTATAGAGTCGTACCAGGGGTCTAGTAACTGAAACTAAGGTGTTACCACGGTGCCACTTGGCAGGACCCTGGTATTGACCTGGTCGGACCTTGGTAACTGGCGGGGGTTGGTAGACCCCTGGTAACCATTTCTCTCAGTGAACAGTAATAATACAGTTATCCAGGGAATAAAAACAAAATTTTTGCACCGCTCCGCGGCGCAATTGCAGTACACATTCAATTGTATACGAGTTAAAACAAAATTACCAGTAAGGCGCCGTAGTGGGCGATGAACGAGCGAGCGCGAAGGAAATGCATGGGGAATTTCAACTCGATCGGGCAAGTGGTTTCTGAGATACGAAAAAGGGTGCGCACGTGCAGAGGCACCCACCTTTGACTTGTGGGAAAGTGGGGGCTGAGAGGTCACTAACCACACACCAAATTTGAACACAATCGGCTCAGCCGTTCCAGAGATATAAAATAGGGGTGTGCACGTGCGCACGTGCAAAGCCACCCCACCCCTGACTTGTGGAAAGGCGGCGGCTGAGAGGTCCCTAACAACTGAGTTTGGGGGCCGGGTGGCTCAGTTGGTAGAGCGTCGGACTCGGAATCCAAGGGTTCCGGGTTCGAGTCTGGCTACTGGCGCAGGTCATTCGGTTCCCCGCTTGGGAGGGAGATGGTTCCCTCCCCACCCAGGCGGCATATAGCTATAGGCTGGACTACTGTGTGGACCGGAACCCCTCCCCTCCCCCCCCCCACCCCTAAAAAACCTAACCACACACCAAATTTGAACACAATCGGCTTAGCCGTTCCTGATATATATAATACGGGTGTGCACGTGCGTACGTGCAGTCACCCCACCCCTGAGTTCTGTGAAAGTGGCGGCTGAGGGGTCCCTAACCACACACGAAATTTGCACATAATTTGCCCAGCCGTTGCGGAGTTATTGCGAGAAAATACGTTTGAACACCTCTCACGCGGCACGTGCCACGCGCAGTAGTAGTCACCCACATGAGTCGGCACTGGTCTCAAACGGGGAAGGTTGGATGGAGCTGCTCAGCAAAGAAGTCCGCTTGTCAATCGGACGTGCGGTTGCAGAGATATGAGCTTCTCAAAAGCGTCGCCATGGGCCGGGCCGGGTCGGGCCGCTCATAATCAGATTTTTCCCATACACCACGGAAAGACGAGCGAGCGCGCTCCGCTCGTAATAAATTCGCACCGTTTCGTGGCGCATTTATGTTTTGTTGCTGCTTTCCTATATAATTGGGTAAAATAGTCCGCTTTATCATTTTTTTACCGCTCTCTTAAACGCAATTTTTTCTTTGAGGTCATAGAGGAAAAAATGCTTATCCAGGGCCTGAGATTAAAAAAAAAAATCGCGACGCTCCGCGGCGCAATTCCTTTTAAGGGTACCAGGGCTCGGGCCTAAACAATATTCGAAGTTAGTATAGCTGATTCCAAACTGGTGTCGCTGGTTCCAAAGTTGAAATGGCAGACCCTTCAGTTTGCTAACTCCAGCTCCTAAAAGATGGTATAGCCCATGCCATACCTGCCATACTGCATTCTCCATCCTTGTAACGTGCCTTTTCATCTGCTTTGTTTGGCCCTTTCATCGCTTGGGAAGGGGGCCTTTTCAACGCTGGGGCAGGGGGCCCTTTCTAGGCACCGCCCCCCCCCCCCTGGACGAAATCCTGGCTACGTGCCTGTGTGGACTGTGGTTAATTAACAGCCATGCCACTGCAACTTAGCAGTAATGCGCATGTATAAGTTGCTCAGCTTTTTTAGAAGCGGAAAGTACGCTTTAACTTAGTCAACAAGTCACCTCTCTAGGCAGTGGCATCGCCACATAATTTTGAGTGGGGGGGGGGGGGGCAGCCATGGGTTTGAGGGCCAGCCCCATTGGGCTAATATTACAATCCTGCGAATCTGGGGGGTGGGGGGGGGGGCGAGGGGCGGACTCCGGCCGGAGCGATCCTTTGGGGGGGGGGGGGGGGCGGCCCCCAGCCCACCTCCCCCCGGTGGCGACGACCCTGTATCTAGGTACCACTGACACAGCAAGTAGCGGGAGTATCCCGAGGCAAGTTGGCGGTGGCGCACGCAGGGGGAGGGGGGAATGGTTCAGCTGACCCCCCCCGAAATTTATGAGGGGCACGCTTCAAAAGGACCCGTATTCTGGCCCATACCTGGCAGGGGCCCGGTCTTGCTCAAGCCTGATCGAGGCAGGGGCCCGGTGCTGGTAAAGGCGTGATATGGGGCCCGGTCAGGACGAGAGCCCGGTCATAACAGGGCCCGCTCCTTGCAATTTTTTTGATACGGACCCCTTCCTGATAGGGGCCCGTTCCTGGTTGGGGCCCGATCGAGACAGGGGCCCGGTGCTGGCAGAGGCGTGATATGGGGCCCGGATAGGTCGAGGGTCCCGTCACAACAGGGCCCGGTCCTTACAAATTATTTATACGGGCCCGTTCTTGGTCAGACCCGATTGAGACAGAGGCCCAGTACTAGCAAAGGCGTGATATGGGGCCAGGTCAGGACGAGGGCCCGTCACAACAGGGCCCGGTCCTTGCAAATTCTTGATAAGGGCACGTTTTGGTGACACGGGCCCGTTCCTGGTAAGGGCCCGGTCTTGATCAGGCCCGATCGAGGCACGGGCCCGGTGCTGGCAAAGACGTGATATGGGGCCCGGTCAAAACGAAGGCCCGGTCGCAACAGGGTCCGATCCTTGCAAATTCTTGATACGGGCCCGTTCTAGCGACACAGGCCCGTTCCGGGTAGGGGCCCGGTCTTGGGCAGGCCCGATCGAGGCAGGGGCCCGATGCTGGCAAAGGCGTGATATGGGGTCCGGTCAGGAAGAGGGCCCGGTCTTTGTAAATTATTCATAGCACGGGCCCGTTCCTGATAGGGGCCCGGTCTTGTTCAGGCCCTATCGAGGCAGGGGCCCGGTGCTGGCAAAGGCGTGTATCAGGGGCCCGGTCAGGCGTAGAGCCTGGTTCCCACATATACCATATACTCAGCCCTATATCTTGTTGAACTCATGAATCCACGTCCCCCCCCCCCTCCAAACTTCAAACTTGTGGCGGAGCCATGGCTCCGTTCCTACGTTCCTGCAGGAACGTAGGAACGTCACGAAAAGTGGTGGTGGTGGGGGGGGGGGGGGGGGAGGGTGCAGTGAAACTGTGATCACGTTTTGAGAGAACCCCAACCCCCATATAAAATTTATTTGCAGATTTGGGCTGTTCTCGTCTTGGCGAACCTTTTGCAATCAAAAACTTTTCTCGACAAGTAAAAATACAGATTTTAGCCCCCCAGAAAATGGCAGAAAAGTGAGGGGGCCATGGACCCCGCACCCCCCCCCCCTGTTACTACGCCTATGGGCGGAGCCCTTGTATATAGTCATTTATTTAAATAGCCATTTATTTATATAGCGAACTAATTTACATAGGCAGCCAATACGTTTGATGCAGGGGCGGATCCAGGATTTTCTAAGGCAGGGGGCTTCAGGCCTGAGGGCGGCCCTCGGTGACGGGGGCGGCATGGTGCCTTCCGAGGGCGGCATAATGCCTTCCGAGGGCGGCGATGTACCTTCCGAGGGCGGCATAATGCGTTGTGAGGGCGGCAAGATGTCTTCTGAGGGTGCCAGGGCGCCTTCCAAGAGTGCTACGATGCTGTTGGTAGACGCAAGGGCGCCCTGGCGGCCTCCCGAAAACGCTACGGCGCCTTCGGCGCCGGCAAATCCTATACAAAAATGGCGCCGTTTTCTAAGGCAGGGGGCTTCAGCCCCTACCCCCCCCCCCCCTGGATCCGCCACTGGTTTGATGCCCATTAAAGGAAATAGTTCACCCTTAGCATTAGTTTTAAACTGAGATAGCAGTTTTGTAGCCCGTGTTGGGAACCTCCGATCTGCAAGTTTTCTTTACTGAAAAGACTCTCCAGCCGAATATATTTATTTTTTGGCGAAGGAATGCGGTGCTGGCGAAATAATGTTGTACTGGTTCTAGCCCGGGCAGAGGCTATACCATCAGCCAATCAGCTTGCAGCTAGTGCTAGCAAACGAACCGCCGGCTGCCGGTTGGCACATCTCCAATGCGAGTCTATCCTTACGCGGCTACTTTCGAATCTGATTGGCTGAACCATTTTTTACATTCGCGTGACGTCAGGACTCTGACTCAGAGAGTATGCATATAGTTTTGATAAGCAATACAAATTTACGGCCTTCTGTCCTGAATCGGCGCGATATAAGGCCATTTTTGACAATATAAAAGAAATTGTATTAACAAATATAATCAAATCGTGTTTGGTAAAAAAATCCAAGGTGAACTATTTCCTTTAACCGGTCCGATTTAGGTATTTGTTAAGCATAGGACACATTACTGCCATTTATTTATACAGCCAGCTAATATATATATAGCCAGCCAATTCGTTCGCTGCCCATTTCTCGGTCCGATGTATATCTTATGAAAGCGATTTGGACAGAACTGCAAGACAAACTAAGACATAAACACTAAACGACGGTCACATTACTGCATAAAACTTGACATGCACTAAGCAAAACCATTCTCGTTCTGTTCCTCGTTCCGTTCTCGTTTTTCTCCCAAGTCCCATGCCGTTCAGTCTCTGCACAGTTTAGCCGTTTAATTGACGGAAATATGTCATCCGGCTTCAACAAAATTTCCCAGACGGAGGTCACAAGACATCTTCCGAGGGCGGCATAATGCACTCCGAGGGCGGTAAAATGTCTTCCGAGGACGACACGATATTTCCCGAGGGCGACGCGATGTTTTCAGAGGGCGGCATGATGCTTTCCGAGGGCGGCATAATGCTCTATGGACTTTGATGACGGCATGATGCCTTCCAAGGGCGGCATAATGCGCTCTGAGGGCGGCAAAATGCCTTCCGAGGACGGCATATTGCGCTCTGAGGGCGGCATGATGTGCTCTGAGGGCGGCAAGATGCCTTCAGAGGGCGACAAGACATCTTCCGAGAGCGGCATAATGCACTCCGAGGGCGGCAAAATGTCTTCCGAGGGCGACACGATATTTTCCGAGGGCGACGCGATGTTTTCCGAGGGCGACATGATGCTTTCCGAGGGCGGCATAATGCGCTCTGAGGGCGGCGGCATAATGCCTTCTGAGGGCGGCGATGTACCTTCTGAGGGCGGCATAATGCGTTGTGAGGGCGGCAAGATGTCTTTTGAGGGTGCCAGGGTGCCTTTCAATCAAGAGTGCTACGACGCTGTCGGTAGACACAAGGGCGCCCTGACGGCCTCCCGAGATCGCTGCGGCGCCTTCGGCACCGGCAAAACCTTTGCAAGAACGGCGTCGCGGCGCCCGAGGGCGCCGCTTTCTAAGGCAGGGGGCTTCAGCCCCTACGCCCCTCCTGGATCCGCCACTGGAAGAGGGTACCTTCGCCTGCAAAGTGGTGAAGTCTCAACGTTCTATCTCAAACAGTTTCCGAGCACCGATGTCACTACTGAAACATGTTCTAAAATTATGAATTTCTTATGTAAGTGGCCATAACTTTCTATTTGAAACAAGCTCCGACCTGAACAACATGTGACACGCCAGGCCAATATATTCGCTATCGGAGCGTGTGTATCGCATGTCTCTGCGACCCTCGGTTTCCGAGTATGGGTCTGGGATCAACACTGCGTTTGCCCGTTTTCGTCGATTTCTGAATTTTTCCGTTTCCCATGTTAAACCAATGACACAGTTGTCGGCCGACACAGCGGCTGACACGTATGTCGGATCAACTTGCAATTTCAATGCAATGGTGTGACGCTACCACCGGACCTGCGTGCCAAATTTCACGCACCTAGTTGTCGAGTAATTAGCCCATTTGTGGATGACACGTGTACGCAAGTATGTACAGTCGGTCTAATAAGTATCTTCCCTGGACCATGTTTCTAAAACTCATCTAATTTCACTTCTGTGTACATGAAGGATTGATTTAAGGGAACATGTGGTGTAGGTGCCACATGTCAAATATAAATACATATTTATTTTTATAGTCAGCTAATTTATATTTTGATATTTGATTCCATAGCCAGCCAATATGGTCAATGCCCATTAATCGGTCCGATTTAGGTATTTATTTTAATAATAAACATTTATTTGTATAGCCATCTAATTTATATTTTAATGTTTGAAAGTTTGGCGTCGATATCTGCATTAGTTGCTGAGATATTCTTAATATTCCTAAGGGGGGCTAAAAAGCCCCCCCCCCCCAGTGACTAGCGGGTTAAAGTAAAACACATTATTGGTAGGTACACGCGATTACTTGCGGTTACAAAATTCGTTTGCTGCGGTTACGGGCGGTTACGGATTCGATCCCCACGGTTACGGGCGGTTGCGGTTGCATTTTTTTAACCGTGTACACATCTAATAGTATACTTTTCGGCTTTCTCTTCCTTCCCCTTCCTTCCTCCCCTTTTCCTTTTTGGTTCTATGAAATATAATGGAAAACTTCAATTGTGTAAATTTGGTAGCAGTTGTCTGCTTGGCGCGTCGTCGTTCAAATGACGCACTGACGGCGGGAAACATCTGCTGCATTTTGTTTATAAGTTTATCCCACGTCAACGTTACGGATGTGTTCAAACTGGCGTGCGGCCCTCTGCTGTCCTATCTGTCTCTGCCGACGAGGCGGCAATGGGACGCCACAATCATTTGAAAGCTATTGTAGATGGCGCTGATGCCAACTGCGGACCGGCGTCTGTGCGTCAGAGTGTAGGGCGCATTGTTTACGGCGGAGTTTTGAAGGGGTTAGAGTGGTAAAGATTCTGTCCAAACTTAAACGAAATGTTGCTGTCTATGAGTGTATTCGAAACCTGACAGCATTTCTCGCTGAGGTCAATCGTTTGACCTCGGGAGGGCAAAGAGTGCCAGCGAAGGTCAAATATTGGGTACCGCATAACTTTTTCCCTAAGTGTTTATCGAAGTCGTTTAAACGGCTAAATATTCCCACCAGCCTATAAACGGTGCATAACGAGTGATCTGACCGCCCCTGGTCACTGGTTGACCTCAGGTTACAACATAAGTTACGATTATGGCCCATGGGTGAATGACGAGGTACCGCATAATTTCCCCCCAAAATCAGTTAACCCGCGCGGCGCTGGAAGGGTAAATTTTACCCCCCCTCCCGGATTTTCTCCATAACTTAAAAACTATGACAGATATCAAAGTGCAACTTGCGGTACCTTATGGTGCATCAATTCTACATCTTGTGTTACATTTTTTTTTTTAATTCGTGAAATTTTGAGGAGATAATGACGTTTTAGTGACGTCAAGTCATGTCATTTTTGGTGAAAAAACGTTAAATGTTTTAAAAATCGTAGAAAATAGCGTGTTGATGCAAATCGCAAATAAAAAGCGTCAAAAGAAAGGAAATAACATTGTCTTTAACATGGCTATCTCAGATGTTCAACATTTTGGGTTTTTGACCCCCCAAAATGCAAAAAACTGATTTTTGGGGAAGAATTTCCACCAAAGCTTTTTGTTTGAAGATTTTCAAAAAACCGGAAGACATATTAGAGAACCGAGTATGAACGATGTTCAAACCAAATTTCAAAGCAATTTCTTTATTTTTGACTGACTTATGGCTCTCTAAGAATAAGTAACTCATGACGTCATTTTTTTAAATTGTGTTTTTTGGCTTTACTGACCAGATACAGACAAATAAATGCCACCACTGTATTTCGAAGATAAAACTAGTCTAGAAACATGCAATTTTTATTTAGATTAATCAATTTCAAATTTTGACCTTATTGTGACCTGAACTTGACCTGAGGGCGATTATATGGTGTCAGGCTGTAAAAATGGCTGCTTCTATCGAATTATACGTGTAAAATAGCCCATACAACATGTGTCGCATGGATTTCGTAGACCTGTGACCTTTTGTGACCTGACCTTGACCTTGACCTTTGCTTAAAATTTCACGTTTACTTATACGGGAGATGCATTATACATTTGGGAGCACTTTGTGAGATAATAGTTGCAATACAAGGCTTTGAATGGAAAGTATAGCCCAAAAACCCAAATACTTAAATTTTGACACTTTACCTGACCGTGACCTGACAGGTGACCTTATGTTAATAATTTCGGGCATGCGTTAGATTCTTCTCGCTGAGAGCTTTCGATCGCCGCCTTGCGCGTCTCGCTGCGGTTATTAGTTCGGAAGATACGAGGGGGGGGGGTAAAATTTACCCCCCTCCCTCCCCCCCCCCAGCAACGCACGTTCGGATGGAGACCCCAGCGCCGCGCGGGTTAAAGAACCCATTCTACCACCATCGCCTTCCCTTTAACCCACCGAAGGTGCACAACGTAATACTTGACCTCTCCAGGTCACCGTGTGACCTCAGGTCACCTGGAAAGGCGCTAATATCCATTTAACGAGCCGTTCAAATACGTATTCGTTGTTCACCGGCCGATTGTGTTCAAACTTATACGAAATGTTGGTGTCTATGAGTGTATTTGAACCCTGAAAGCATTTCTCGCTGAGGTCAATCGTTTGACCTCGGGAGCTCAAAGAGTGCCCGCAAGGTCAAATCTCGGGTACCGCATAATCTTTTCTCTAAAGTACTTATCGAAGTCGTTTCAATGGCTAAATATTCACACCAGCCTATAGACGGTGCACAACGAATGTGCACAACGAATGACGGGGTACCGCAGATTTTTTTTATCTCTCCAAAAATCACTTAGAGAAACCATTCTACCACCATCGCCTTCCCTTTAACCCACCAAAGGTAAGTTTGAACACAATCGGCTGGTAAACAACGAATACGTAATTGGACGGCTCGTTAAATCAATATTAGCGCCTTTCCAGGTGACCTGAGGTCAAACAGTGACCTGGAGGGGTCAAGTCTTGCGTTGTACACTGTCTATTGGCTGGTGGTAATATTTAGCCGTTGAAACGACTTCGGTAAGTACTTTAAGAAAAACGTTATGCGGTACCCAAGATTTGACATCGCGGACACTCTTTGACCTTCTGGGGTCAAACGATTGACATTAGCAATACATACTTTCAGGGTTCGAATACCCTCATATACACCAACATTTCGTATACATTTGACCACAATTGGCCGGTAATCAACGAATACGTATTTGGACGGCTCGTTAAATGGATATTAGCGCCTTTCCAGGTGACCTGAGGTCAAACGGTGACCTGGATGGGTCAAGTCTTGGGTTATACAAATAAATCGCCGACACTAAATAGGTCGCCGTCGATGTGCATTGTGCATCGATGAGCTTCCGATTTAATTGCCAGTTTTTTTATTGTTTGTTAATTTTTGAGGAACAAATATTATTTGTCATGATAATATGAAGCATTGTGTTCTATACAGCCAGTGACAAAATTATACAAAACTCTTAATGTTAAAAATAAATTAACCAATTTGCAAAAAATGAGGGTCGCGACCACTAACTAGGCCGCCGTTGGGTGCAAAAGTTAACTGCTAATTTGGTTACCTTTTTATTCTATGGTTGTTAATTGTAAAGGATGAGCGGGCATATAATCACAACAAGCAGAACGCAAAATATATTTTCCATACCACTGCGTAAAAAAGCAATCCGGGAAAGGCCCGGAATTTGATGAAAACCGAAAAGTACTTGCAAGTACCGGCCGTTAAAAGTGTGGAACGCTTATCAAGTTTAACTTGAAATATATTTCGGTAGGGAAGTTTGTATGCAAAATGTGATGAATTTACAATACAATTTGGTCTCGTCTGTCGATTTCAAGTAATAACTCCGTTTTTGTGGGTAAAGGTCATTATTTCCCTTTAAATTATAATAAATGGCCTCATAGATAGGTATTTCACCTCTCGCTCGAAAGGTTCGATGTCATGGCGTGTCCGTACAAGTTTTGAAACCGTGGCGACGCCACTGCTCTCCCCGGTATAGCTGCTTAGATATTCCTATAAAATCAGGTAATGTGGTAATTTTCAGCCAATTTCAGTCGTTTTGGTAAAGTATGGCGCCGATGGATCCCTTCGATCCGTTCCTGTTCGACACCCCAAACGTTTTCAACCATGCAGCAACTTAAATAGAATTAAGCCTATTCCAACGATAAAGAATTGTTAACTTTAACATAACAATGTTTTGGGTGTTCCTGACATGCTGTCAAAACAAAAACAAAAGCATGCGCGTTACCAGCAGGGATGCTGGATACCCCAGGGATGCGCGTTACCAGCAGGGATGCTGGATATCCCAGGGATGCGCGAGGGACTGGCGGATCCCGGAGGGGGGAAAAACAGCCACCCAAACCGCCTGAAATCGGCGCAAAATTGACACATATCCTGATATAGAAGAAAATCTAAGCAACTTTTACTCAGGAAAGTTTGTATTAAATCAGCTATCAATGCATACGCAAGCAAAATCCGATGAGTTTTCAGAATTGTGAGACTTTTTAGTATTTGCCCCCCACCCGTACCCCCACCACCACCACCGCCGTTCTGGATCCCCCAATGGCTCCAGGACCAGGTCCACTCCACTCGCTGCAGTGGCGGCGTTTGCCTTCAGTGACCGGTTCTGCACCGTTTGGGAACCAAATCATCAAGGCAAATGCGAGTATTTATGAAAGATATACTGGCGTGGGTGTGGGGGATAGGACACATTACAGGTGGCGCTGTTTGTCGGCGCTGCTGCGTGAAGTGCTGATCCGTCCAGCTAATGCAACTTAGTGGGACAACCATGGAAGAAGACTGCTTGTCGTGGTGGGTATTGTTGTTGGTACTGATTCATCTTATCAAGGTATCTCCAGGGGCCACGGTACTGTGGCCAGTGGCCACCGTATCACGGTGGCCACGATACTGACACACCTATTGACTGACGGTGGACGATTCCGCATATACCTATTGAGAAGGGAGAAGGGGTATATTTCAATAAAATTAGCAATGGCAGTGCAATAACGGAACGGACACGCTGCAATAACGGAACGGACACGCAAGTCGCCGAACGACACTTTTCCAACACTCGAATGACCAGACGGAGAGATATCGAACCAGCTGACGTCTGTCTGACGAGTGATAACCGCAAAAAATAGCATTATTGAACGATCACTTCGACAATCAGGCAGCAGGTGACATAACAAACAATCAATCGTCACCACTTCACGACAAACGATATAGGTATAGGTACCAGAGGCGGAACTTTTTGTTTTTTTTTGGGGTTGTAATTGAGTCGGCGCCCGTGAGAGGGTAGTAAAAGCGACTAAAACAACGAAAATGTGCAAAATTGAAAATAGTTAAACACCATATAATTATCATAGGTTTTATTATCTGTTTGATTTTCACAAACAGTTTACAGATGACTGAGTGAAACGTGAGCTATACATGAACTATCCCAGCTATCCAACATCCAATTATCAATCCGTTGCTGATTGGCTACGGAAAGATCGCTGTACATTCTGCACGTAAACACCATACAGTAACTGGATGTCCGGATCAACAGCAACGAAATGAGAGAAAGAATTGCGCGCACGACAATCTGCAGCTCACTTAACATCGAAGCATCAGCGCCAGCTTCACAATTCACATGGAGAGTAAATCAACAATCACAACAAATATACTTTGCTACATGCAGGCACCTATACATATAGTATTTCTAAGTAATTTTGGGATGTGTTGTATTATTTAATTTTGAATGCTATTTTATGGCAAACGTGACTAACATTTTAAAGTTTCTCATTTTCTGTGCTCATATTTATGAATAGTTTTGTTACACCACCAAAAGCCAGCCGCCACTTTCCCACAAGTCAGGGGTGGGGTACCTCTGCATGTGCGCACGTGCGCACCCTTTTTTGTATCGCAGAAGCTACTTGCCCCATCGAGTTGAAATGCGCCATATATTTCCTCCGCGCTCGCTCGTTCATCGCCAACTACGGCGCCTTACTGGTATGCAAATGGCGTGAGGGCAAATGCAACGCCAATCATCGCTATTGTATCATTATACTTGCCAACAAATAATTTAAGCCCATTTTGGGGTATATACATATACACGCGAATCACTGCGTTCCATAACAATGTCAAGCCAAGGAGTGCATAACAATACAATTTTAGCATATTCGACCTCATTTGACCTTGGAGATACCTAGGGTCATATTTTTTTATCTCACAAAACAGAGTTCCACACAGAACCTCTCCATCCTACAATTTTCGTTATTGTATTTTTTATCGGGGTCTTTATCTGCCCCCCCCCCCCCCTCCATTGCGTGTAATTTGCAGAGGCCCTCCAGGGCGCGTGTTAATAAAACCATATACCTCTACAGCTCTACCATGCATCTCACGTTCCAAAGAACATAGTAATGCACGTTAGTACATACCTCCTGCCTTTGACATGGATCAAATTACTGATTATCAATCAAACCGGGAAGCACCCTCTGGTAAAGGCGGGATAACACCAAGACGTCATATGAGTCATATGAAAGCTAAGAATACATCGGCGATTACGTGCGAGCGCTTCGAGCTCGCTCGTCCTTCCGTGAAGTAGGACAAAAATAGAAATATGAGCGACCGGGTCCGGCCCGTGGCGACGCTTTTCAGAAGCTCATATCTCTGTAACCACACGTCCGATTGACAAGCAGGCATCTTTGCTGAGTAGCCTCATCCACTCTATATCCCTGTTTGGGACCAGTGCGACTCACGTGGGTAACTATCACTGCGCGTGGGCGTGGCGCGTGCCGCGTGAGGGGTGTTGAAAAGTGCTTTCTCGCAAGAACTCCGCAACGTCTGGGCCGATTGTGTGCAAATTCGGTGTGTGGCTACTGGTTAGGGACCTGTCAGCCGCCGCCTTCCCACAAGTCAGGGGTGGGGTGCCTCTGCACGTGCGCACGTGCACACCTCTATGCTATATCTCAGGAACGGCTGAGCTGATTGTGTTCAAATTTGGAGTGTGGTTAGGGACCTATCAGCCGCCAGTTTCCCACAAGTCAGGGATGGGTGCCTCTGCACGTGCGCAAGTGCGCACCCCTTTTTGTATCTCAGAAACTACTTGCCCGATCGAGTTGGAATTTGGTGTGGTGTCAGGCAACAGTACTAGGAAAGCAGCACCCTTATGCGTGCGCATACCAACCTCACCATACATTTCCCTCGCGCTCGCTCGTTCATCGCCAACTACGGCGCCTGACTGGTTATTATTGTTATTGAAAAATCCGTTGGTGATTTTGCGTACCATTCGCAGTATTTATTTATTTACGCATTTACTGGCAATGTTGGGGTTGTAATGTTCATAATTGGGGTTGTAATTTTTGAAGATGCAGTTGTAGCTACAACCCCGAAAGTATATAAAGCTCCACCCATGATAGGTACCGAATTCCACTCTGAAGGAAATTACTATCGTGCGCTCTGTCGCCGCTGGAAGGGAGACACGGGCCACGTCACGTTCCACGTCACGTCACGTCACGTCACGTTCCTCCAAAGTGTTTCTTATTCTCGGATTTTAACATTAGACCTATCGGCATTGCGTGGGAAAAATCGCCTTTAGAATGCCGATGTTCGGTCGTCCTCCTCAACTTTTGGTAGTGGGTGGTGAAGCCTCTGATTACACCGGCACAGAGACGTTCTCCAAATTATTCCTCCCTCCTCGGTGATAATAAATGTACGACCGTGATTAAATTCCTGTGAAGCTCCTAGCCTCGTCGCAATTATTATTGCGAAATCGTTGTCGAAACTCTATAGTAAACTGTGAACTCTTTGAGCCCTGACTTCTACCATTCTATCGTGTAATTTCCAGCCATCGGCAGAAATTAATGGCGAAAGTTTTACGTTCGCGAAACTTCGAACACGGTCCGACCCAGGGGCGGATCCAGGATTTTCTAAGGCAGGGGGCTTCAGGCCTAAGGGCGGCATATTTCCTCGGTGACGGGGGCGGCATGGTGCCTTCCGAGGGCGGCATAATGCGTTGTGAGGGCGGCAAGATGTCTTCTGAGGGTGCCAGGGCGCCTTCCAAGAGTGCTACGATGCTGTTGGTAGACGCAAGGACGCCCTGGCGGCCTCCCGAAAACGCTACGGCGCCTTCGGCGCCGGCAAATCCTATACAAAAATGGCGCCGTTTTCTAAGGCAGGGGGCTTCAGCCTCTACGGCCCCCCCCCCCTGGATCTGCCACTGGTCCGACCAGTTCCTGATTTCATCGAACCTGTTTGCATCGTTCCCACCGACTACAGGTCATTCTGGCAGGAACAAATAACCGGCGACGAAGCGTCCAGAACCTACCTGGCTAAGATGGGCGAGTTTTCAGCCGGCTGCTGTATGAGCTATGCCTACTTAGAACAACTGAGCTACATCGGTTCATTCAATTAGTGACTGATTCATATTGGCGATCTAGAAAGCAAACTTCGTTGAAACATTTGTGATATTATCTAAGTAGGTAGGTACCTACTACCTACCTATAACGATGGTGCATACCGTGTCACGAACTATAGGTCATTGTCCTCAGTGAAGAGCGTTTGTTATTGCTTATCTAAAAAGGTAACAGCTACGGCAACCTCAGCTGTGTTCAGTGATTGAAGAGGCATAACAACGCCATGTAAAGGCTCGGCGTCTGCGACATAATGTGATTATAAATCCTATGCGTAAATAGGGCGCATCGGGAACATGGAATCCATCTGGCTGCACAAACGACCATCATCGACTGTGTGGCACGCTGATACGACCAGGGGCGCAGCCAGGGGGGGGGGGCACAGGGGGAACATGGAATCCATCTGGCTGCACAAACGACCATCATCGACTGTGCGGCACGCTGATACGACCAGGGGCGCAGCCAGGGGGGGGGGGGGGGCACAGGGGGTACGTGCCCCCCCCCCATTGGGTCGAGGGGCCCGAAGGGCCCCTCGGCCCAATGGGAGAAGGCCTCGGCCCCTCAGCCCAACTCCTATGATAGGCATCGACGTACAACTTACAGTACCTTATGCTGCATTAATTCTACGTCTTTTTACAAAAGTTCAATGAAATTGGTGTAGCACTTTGGGAGATCATGACGTTCTAATGACGTCATGTCACGCCATTTTTGGTCGAAAAACGATAAATGTTTTACAAATCGTAGAAAATCGAGTTTTGAAGCAGATTGTAAATGAAAAACGTCAAAAGAAAGGAAATGGCATTCTCTTCAAAACTACTATCTCAGATTTGCGAAAGTTTGGGTTTTTGACTCCTAAAAATAAAAATAGAAAATTTTCCAGAAAACTTTTCACATTTTTTTTATTTCTTGAAGATATGAAAAACGGAATATATCTGAGTGAACCAGGTATGGACGATACCCAAACCAAATTTCAAAGCAATATCTTAATTGACTTATGGATCCGTATGCATAAGTAACTCATGACGTCATTTTTTTAAGTTACGTTTTTTTTTGGCTTCTATTGACCAGATACAGACAAATAAATGCCACCACTGTTTTTCTGAGACAAAACTGGTCTAGAGACATGCCTTTTTTATTTAGATGAATCAATTCCAAATTTTGACCTTATGTGACCTGACCTTGACCATATATGGTGTCAGGTTGTGAAAATGGCTGCTACTATCAAATTCTACGTGTAAAATAACCTTCGTAGACCTCTTGCCAAAAGTGACCTTTTGTGACCTTTTGTGACCTTAACCTTTGCTTACAATTTCACTTTTTCCTAATGCAGGAGATGTATTATATCTGTGAGAGTACTTTGTGCGACAATAGTCTCAATCTAAGGCTTTGGATGGAAAGTATGGCCCAAAAACTAAAATACCTTAATTTTGACTTTTGGCCTGGCCGTGTCCTGAGATGTGACCTTATTTTGAAAATGTCTCATAAACGTTAGATGCGGCTCATTGAGAGCTTTCAATTACGGCCTTGCGCGTCTCGCTGCGGTTATTGGTTCGGAATATAACGAAGGGGCAGAATCTGCCCCCCCCCCCCCCCAGCGTGTTCGACCGAATACCCCAGCGGGGCGCGGGTTAATTTCTTATTAAATCAGAAAATATGTCAAATTTTAGGCGAACTTGGGTGGTTTGGGGCATGTCAGCTTGCCCCCCCCCCCCCCCCTGCTGGATCTGCCAGTGGCCATACACTAAGACAAGCTACTTGAAAATCCCGTGAGCGCTTAACATTTTCAATGGAAGTTTTATACGTTGCTATTTTCTGAAGTTGTCTTTCCAAACTTACGACGGATCGTTTCGCGTAAAGCCCCTCCGCACTCCATAGTCTACACATTAGTGACTGTGAATTACCTCGAATTTATGTGTTTCCAATGTAATATGTCACAAACGTGAGCAATCGGGACAACGTAAAATGTTGAGCGCCAGACGTTCCGCGTTGCCTCTTATTGATTGTGTTGCTGCTGGGACCTTCAAGGTGCCTTGTGCGTGCATCTTAAATGGTTAACCCACGCACAGACTGGGTTCGCACCAAGTTCGAACCGACGGGGGGTGGATACCCGCCCCTACAATATTTCAAAAGTCATGCAACGTATAGCGACAAACAGAAACAGGTTAGATAGCTCGAAACAAACAAGGTCCAATGAATGTACTAAGTCATTATTTTAGGTCAGGTCTTTTAGGTCATTGAGGTCACCAGAGGTCAACAAAGGTAAAATTTAGGCCATAAATGGGTGTCCTTACCAAAACCCGTCTATATCTCGAGAACAAAAAGAGGTAGCGACGCGCGAGAGAAAAAAAACGTCCGAAAGATTCCTGGCGGATCCAGGGAGGGGGGCATCAGGGGCAAATGCCCCCCCCCCCGCAGGAATCTGGGAGGGGGGGGGGGGAATTCAATACAAGTATGCCCCCCCCCCCCTCCCGCGCGTTCCCAATTTATCGTAAAATCGTCTTTCCAGCAGTCAAAATCCAGCTATCCACAGTCAAAAACCGGAAAATTTCGCGCCGCTTCGCGGCATGACACAACTTTCGCAATAGCTTATACAAATTTGGAAAATGGGAAAATGAATTCCATTAGGTAAGTGTCTGGCAGAGGCTCTCCTTGGCGATAATTGCTGGCACTGGCGGGTTCAAGGGGCATCAGCGACAAATGCCCCCCCCCCCCTCCACAGGAATCTGAGAGGGGCATTCAATACAAGTATGCACTAGGTCGGCTTAAGGGGCCCTAAGTGTGCATCTGCATATTAATATTCAGTGCGCGATATGAATACCCTCCCCGCCCGCCCCCCCCCCCCCCCCCCCCCCCCCTCCCTCCCCGCGCGTTCCCTGCACTGAACGTGAAAAACAATGATCCTATGAGAAAACTTCATGAAAACGGAAGTATTTTTCTCTCGAGTGATTGAATTTGAAGTTAGTATGTCTCCCTTTTTTAATGATAGAGAAAACAGCGCACCTGATGCCATTCAAGCAGCCCCAACCGGAAAATTTCGCGCCGCTTCGCGGCATGACAACTTTCGTAATTACTTATACAAATTCGGAAAATGGGAAAATGAATTCCATTAGGTAAGTGTCTGGCAGAGGCTCTCCTTGGTGGTTATTGCTGGCACTGGCGGATCCAGGGGGCATCAGGGATAAATACCCCCCCCCCCCTTCCACAGGAATCTTAGAGGGGCCTTCAATACAAGTATGCCCCCCCCCCGCACGTTCCCTGCACTGAACGTGAAAAACAATGATGTTAGGAGAAAACTTCATGAAAACAGAAGTTTTTTCTTCTCTCGAGTGATTGAATTTGAAGTTTGTATGCATCCCTTTCTTTCAATGATAGACAAAACAGCGCACCTGATGCAATTCAAGCGGCCCCGGTGACACTTAACCCGCACCCCGCTGGGGGGGGGGGGGGGGGGGCAGAATCAGCCCCCTCCCGGATTTTCTCAATAATTTCAAAACTATAATAGATATCAACGTCAAACTTTCAGTACATTTGGCTGCATCAATTATACGCCTTCTCGCCCAAATTCCAATTAAATTGATGCAGTATTGTGGGAAATAATGACGTTTTAATGACGCCATGTCATGCCATTTTTGGCGGAAAAACTATAAATGTTTGAACAATCGTAGAAAATAGAGTTTTGAAGCAAATTGCAAATAAAAACGTCAAAAGAAAATAAATGACATTTTCTTCAAAATGCCTACTGGAATACTCGAAATTTTGTGTTTTTGACCGTCCAAAATAGGAAAAACTTTTTTCGGAGAAAAAAAAATCATTTTGTTGTGAATTTGAAAAGTGAATTTCTTAGCTCGAATACCAAAGTAAGGCGACCGGCCCAAATCTGCGGGAAAAAATGGGGGTACCTTTTTGCCACAAAAAGATGCCCCCACGGAGAGAGGCTGGATCCGCCAGTGCGAAAGATAATTTAATTTGTTGTCACTCAGGCTTCATCAGATTTGATCTCGGGTCAATAGCTAGCTCAGGGAAGGTCATCGAACGTGAAATATTCTCAAAATAGCGGAATTGTTTTTAGAGAATAACTTTTGAGATACGCATGCTAGAGTGATACTTACCGTTTCTACCATTCTGTTTCTCTGTCGAGACATCGAATGGTATATCGGATGATCATGACCTAGTTAGGTCATATTCGAAAATTGACATGTCCTGTGCTCAGGTCAAGGCAGATAAAGTTCAAATTTTACACCAATCAACGTGTCTCGACGAGCGAAGCACATTGTTGATAACTCCATTACTCTACCTTCATTTGGCAAAGAGGTATTGAATAAAAAACACGTAACCTTTTGGGTCACCTGAGTTGACCTCGTAGAGGTCACATAACAAAAATGTGACTTGGATCTTTGCATTTGGCACAAGAATGGTGTAGGCACCTGGTGAAAACTGGTCAAATTTAAACGTTTTTTTGTGGATTTATACGTATTTTTATTTTCTCCATTTACTTATAATGGAAGTTTACCAATCGAATTGACCTTCGGTCACCAATATTACAAATTCGAGATATACGAATTATAGGTACTTATGGGCTATGGCCTAAATGAATCCTGTGAGTTTCAAACCGCTCGGTCGATCACTTTGGCACGACCACAAACTTTCAAAAACTTGCTTGGAGGTGGGATCACTGAACGTGACTTGTTGACCTGACCTGAGATGACTCGAGATAAAAAATTGTACACAATTTGGGTGATTATTCCCCAAAGAGTTACGCCAAGTTTGGCGGCGCTGCGTGTCGACGTTTTACAATATTTACGAAAACTTGGGGGGGCGGATATCAGGGGACGGATATCCGCCCCCCAAGTCGGTGCGCGTATTAATACTTCACATCATGGTGCCAACAGGGATCAGTTGCCGCATTTTTTTTTTGGGATCAGATTAAGAACTTATCAGTCAATCTATGCATAGGTTCTGTTCGACATGGGCCTGTCTGACGTTTTTTTTTGTTGCGACTATTTGGGGGCCCGGCAAAATATAGTGACCCAAATCCGAGGATATATCATTTTACGCCATTTTTTTTTTTTGGGGGGGGGGGGGGGTGGTTTTGATCGAAGGGGCCCCTCGGGATGCTGTGCCTCCCCCCCCCCCCCCTCCCCCTCCCTTGACGAAGGTCTGTCTGCGCCCCTGGATCTGACCTTAGGTCACCGGTATTAGAAATCCAAGATTCCCTCATGTAGGTACTTATGACCTTATTAAGTCATGTGAGTTTGAAAACGCTCGGTCAATCACTGTGGCTTTAGCACGACTTTCAAAAACTTGCTTGGAGGCGGGGTCACCTAACTTTCAAAAACTTGCTTGGAGGTGGGTTCACTTAACAGGACCTGTTGACCTGACCTGAGATGACTCGAGATACAAAATTACACAAAATGTGGATAATTGATGCCCAAAGAGCTATGCTAAGTTTGGTGGCGCTACACAGCGCCGTTTTCCCAATATTTACGAAAACCTCTGATGGGCGGATATCTGCACACCACGTCGGTGCGCGTGTTAATACTTCACATGGTGCCAAAGGGAGTCAGTTGCCGCACATTATTTTGTATCAGACTACGGTACTTATCAGTCAATCTACGCATGGGGTCTGTTCAACATGGGTCTGTTCGACGTTTTTTTGTGATAATTTAGGACCCCTGCAAAATATAGAGGCATAAATCCGAGGAGATACCATTTCGCGTTTTTTTTGTTTTGGGGGGGGGGGCCTTTGGCCGAGGGGGCCCTCTGGGGATGCTGTGCCCCTCCCTTGCGGAAGGTCTGGCTGCGCCCCTGGATACGACCCTGCTCCTGTCGTGTTTGCCACGCGTGCCTGAGCGTGCCATCTAATTGATGCCGCATTACGGCCAATCTATGCACCGGCCCGTACTGGCGGCCGGATATCCGCGCAGTTGGGCCGATCGTGCTGCAGCTGATGGGCAGGAAAGAGACGAGTCGGGGCTCACCATGGGCCAGTTGTGATCATAAAAACTCAGCGTTCTGACGGGTAGTTTACTTAATACGGACAGCGCCTAACAGAATGCATCATTACATCACCTGGCCTTCTGTTTTGACCAAAAATGTATGTCGTTCTATGCTGTTTAATTTGATTAACACTCGCCCTACGGGAGCTTTTTTCACCTTCGCCCTACGGAAGGGGGGGGGGGGCTGACAGGCTCCCTGCTAACTTCTAAACCAAGCAACTTAGAGCAATGCAGTAAGAACCAGCATGTTGCCTGTCATGAGAGGAATCTAACAGTATGCGATTTTTAGGTTTCAGGTTAACGGATGACCTTCCAGGTCAAGTGAATGACCTCGGATTTACCACATCCAGAACAGCGATTTTGCTCTTCAGAAAACCTCAAAATTAGAAATGGATAAATGTAAATAAAAAGGCATGTTCCTAGACTAATTTTGTCTCAGAAATACAGAAAAGGTAATTATTTGCTCGTATCTTGTCAAAAAAAAGTCAAAAAGAATTATTAAAAAAATGACGTCATCAGTTTCTTACACTTAAGGAGCCATCCCTCAGTCAAAAATGAAGATATTGTTTTGAAATTTGGTATGGGCATTGTCCATACTCAGTTCTCTCACATGTATTCCGGTTTTTCTAATATCTTTGAAAATTTCGATTATGTGGGGATTTTTTTTTTACTTTTTTATTTATTTTAGGGGTCAAAAACCCAAAATTTAGAAAATCCGAGATTGTTATTTTAAAGAGAATGTCATGTTGTATCTTTGGTGAATTGCGTTTTCAATTTCCCTTAAAACTCTGTTCTCTACCATTTTTCAAATATATAAAAAAAAATCCACCAACATGACGTCATCCAAACATGATTATCTCCCAAACCACTTAACCAATTGCAATTAAATTGTTACAGCATACGTATAATTGTTGTAAACTCAGATACCGAAAATTTCAGCAAGATGCGCCACATGGGTAAAAAGTTATGCAAGAAAACCCTCAGGGGGGCTGCCCCCCCCCCCCCCGGTTTTCAAAAGTGGGGGTCGCAACCCCCACTTTTGAAAACCGGGGGGCAGCCATTTTGTATCTTTGGTGAATTGCGTTTGCAATTTCCTTTAAAACTCTGTTTTCTACCATTTTTTTCAAATATTTATCGTTTTTCCACCAACATGACGTCATCCAAACATGATTATCTCCCAAACCACTTAACCAATTGCAATTAAATTGTTACAGCATACGTATAATTGTTGTACACTCAGATACCGAAAATTTCAGCAAGATGTGCCACATGGGTAAAAAATTATGCAAGAAAAACCTCAGGGGGGCTGCCCCCCCCCCCCCGTTTTCAAAAGTGGGGGTCACAACCCCCTTCCCCGGTTTTCAAAAGTGGGGTTGCAAAATCCGAGATAGCCAGTGTTTAGCCGTTGCAAGTTGCTATCTTTTGGCGTTTTACGATTGCATTTTGCTTCAAATGTGGCATTTGTACGGCTTGGCAAAGTTTAGCTGATTTTAGTGTAAAACTCGTGTGTAGTGACGTCACTAAATTCGCTGTAACTCGAAAAAATGTCGACGATTTCGTTTTTGCACACAAGACATAAAAATGATTTATAAGAGGGTACCCAAAGTTTCACGTTGATAGCGCTATTAGTTTTTCAGCTATTGCGAAAATTCATCAGAGGGGGAGGCGTTAAACGCCCCGCCCCCCCCGTCAATGGCGGGTTCATTATCACGTTTACCGCTGTCCTTATTTCATTCTTTCTATCCAGCACCATTTCGGTCAAGCAGTCTACAATAGAACAATCGGTCCAAATCCATCCTTTTTCCTGTAGGTCCTTGCCGTCCTTCCGGTTACAACGGCGGTGGCGGAGAGGGTGCTCAGTAAGATGGAGAAGACTCTATCCTCTCTCCGAGCGATAATGACCGAGCTCCGGATGGAGGCGCTGATCATGCGCGAAACCCACCGAGACCTAGTGCCATCCGTCAGCGAAGTCGTTGACTTCTTTGCGCGATCGGGAAGTCGCCGGCTATATTTCAGGCTGCCGCTGTAAGCAGGTAAGCAACCCTGAATGCTCGGAGAGGGTTTCTGCCATAGACTGTATGGCAGTAATATGAGAAATGCAGCGTTCACCGTAGTAGGTATCGGTTACTTCGTCTGCCTGTGTCGTGTCTATGCCCGCCGAGATGCGCAAATGGCCTCGAGGTCCGGGAGCAGGGATATATTTTCTTCAAGAACCTGGCAACGGAAGTTGATCATCCTATCCGTATGCGGTGCACAAATGGGCAGCTTAAGTTTCTTAAAATGCATATTGAATTTGACGTCATGATCGGGTCATCTGTATTATTGTTTTTAATGTCGGAAGTGCGATTGGTTCGATCATGTTTGACCTCCTCGCCTTTAGCTCTTTTTTATCGGAACGCAACATCTAACAACGATAAACATTTGTGCAGCGAAATGCGGGTGTATTTTTCCGGTTGGACCCTCCCCTCGGTTTACTATCCAAGATTAGGAGTTGGAAATTCTGAAGAAACCTACCATTTATTTGATGCTCCAAGTTCTGTTTAAAATGTATATATTAGCTTCTTTCCACTAACATTTTTTTCCTTGACCGCAAAAAAACGATTAAAATCTAAGATGCTCTTGTTTTTTTAGAAGGGTCATCGAACCTTGTAGCAAAAAGTAGTTGGCCCCGAAGACGAACGGGTGGATCCGCCCTTGGAAATAGTTCACCTTCAACATTAGTTTTAAACTGAGATAGCAGCTTTGTAGCCCGTGTTGGGAAACCCCTATCTGCAAGTTTTCTTGACTGAAAAGACTCTCCAGCCGAATATATTTGAGTTTTTGGCGAAGGAATGCGGTGCTGGCGAAAGAATGTTGTACTGGTTCTAGCCCGGGCACAGGCTATACCATCAGCCAATCAGCTTGCAGCTGGTGCTAGCAAGCGATCGCCGGCCGCCGGTTGGCACATCTCCAATGCGAGTCTATCTTTACGCGACTACTTTCGAGTCTGATTGGCTGAATCATTTTTTACATTCGCGTGACGTCAGGACTCTGACTCAGAGAATATGCATATAGTTTTGATAAACAATACAAATTTACGGCCTTCTGTCCTGAATCGGCGCGATATAAGGCCATTTTTGACAATATAAAAATGCATTGTATTAACAATATGATCAAATCGTGTTGGGTAAAAAATTTCCAAGGTGAACTATTTCGTTTAAGGTCAAAGCCGGGTTTATTCAGCACACATTTTTCAAGTTTTTGTCCTTGCAGTCTGGAACGAAAGACATAAAGACATAAAGACATAAATTTTCAGTACAACAAAGAGCCTCATGGGCCCGTCCTGGGTTGTACGGCACACATGGACGTGAACGGCACACATGTGACAACGGACATGAACGGCCACATACATTGCCTCGCAGGGCACCATATCATGTAATACACACTAACCATTTTCAGAATTTAACATCCAGTACATATACATCGTTAACATATACATCGTCCTGCACACACGAACCTCAGAATTTAGCAATCTGCATTCACAAGACATTCAATCCATACAAACGTTGTAATTACACTAGTCCCACACATACACAATCTTCCTTCTCAAAATAATCCCTTTCTTGTAAGCAACCTATTTCAATTTGTTATGTTCTTATGTATATTCACATATGTATATCACTATAACTAAGACTAATAAACTGCAAGCTGACATCTTTCCTTTTTCGACATCCCAAAAGGTCGAAAAGCTAAAAAAAAAACACCAAAATATCAAAATAAAGAAATCATTAGAAATCGCTTGGTTGCAAAATAAAGTGGCCCAAATCCGGGAAGAGAATCGAAATTGGTGGTAAGTAAGTTCCGCTAAAAACGGTTTGCCCCCCAACAACAACAACAACAACAACAACAACAAAAAACGGACGGTTTGATCCGCCCTTGAAATTTGAATGGAAAGCCGAAAAGGCACTTATTCTAACGTCTAGCAGCCGCGTTCTCTGCAGCGGAGGCGGCACAGACAGCAGCGACAGCAGCGACCTCTTCAATCCGCTGCAGGCACGGCAGTCATGTATAGGTGGCGCTACTGACGCCACCGGACATCGGCAGCACCGCGGGACAGCGCTAATAACAGACGGTGCAGCGGCTGTACCCAGGTGAATGGGGGACTAGGGGCCTGTTCCAGTGGCGCCTCTAACCTCCTCTAACCTCCTCTAAGTTGCTCCAACTTGCAACTGTCTGTGCATTAGTATAGGACAGTTGCAAGTTGGAGCAACTTGGAGGAGGTTATAAGTGTCACGGGAAGAGGCCCTAGCATGGGTGGAACAAAACAACAGTGGGTCTCCGACCAAAGGCTGTTATGACTCAGAAATACATGACATCAAATACATGATGACAAATCGGTCTCCGGACCTTGGTCTCCGGCAAAAACGATCATATATCAACTAATAACAGTTTCTAGGCCACGTGTTCTCAGGAACGAGTATCTATGATTTTCCCGGTTGTTCTCTACCTTGTTGCTAATGATTTGATTTGCAATATGATGTACATAACAAGGATTTGCAATAACAACATACAGACTTTTGGCTATCATCATCAAATGGAAAATTACGATATATATATACAAATCCTTATCTTTTGGAACATAAAGCAAATGCGTCCACCAGACACCAACACAACTCACCAGACACATTGGTGGATAATTGAGGGTTTCGGGGGTGCACGAGCACCCCCTGAGCCAAAAAGTGCACCCCCTCACTGTCAAAAGCACCCCTGAGATTCAAAAGCACCCTCTAACTAGAAGATCTCTCCAAACACTTAAAGGGAAATAATGACCTTTTTCCACTCAACGGGAGTCCTGACTCCTTCAAGAGAGTCGTTATTCTCTTGAAAGTCCCAGAAAACACCAGTTTGTAGAGTCTGATTTTTTTCTACACCGTTTTTTAGTGTTCGAAACCCTAAGGAGGTGTTGCAAAACACCTGTCTGCAGGGCGGACATTTTGCCGGTGTGCCAATCCACGTACGGGAGTTATTTTTTCTTCTTCAGTGTAGCTACGCCCTTGAGTCGGTGTGTTGTGATGAGTGAGCGGACAACGCGTCATATATCTGACAAACTCAGGTCACTTTCAGATGAGTCAGGGTTGTTTCAATGTCATCCTATCGGTAGGTACTATAGATAATGAACAGATTGCTACTGCTTGGAAGACCACTTAGTAATTGTAAGTCGCTTATTTCCGAGGGTATTGAAAACCCGATGACCTTCAGTGTCATTGATAAATCTTGAACTCCACGAATGAGCCGAGAGGGTCCAGATGCGACTCAGTGGTCTGGGTCAGGTCAGTGGTCTGGGTCAGGCCAGTGGTCTGGGTCAGGTCAGTGGTCGGGGCCAGGTCAGTGGTCTGGGTCAGGTCAGTGGTATGGATCAGTGGTCTGGGTCAGGTCCAGTCAGTGGTCTGGGTCGTGGTCTGGGTCAGGTCAGTGGTCTGGGTCAGGTCAGTGGTCTGGGTCAGGTCAGTGGTCAGGCGTGAGTCAGCAGGAGTACGGGTGGGCGTTTTGCAGAGTCCGATGGAGAAGCCTTGGACGCACGAGAATCAGACTGCACCAGATCGAGAGGAGCGGTCAGCAGCAGCAGATCCCGAGTCATAGCCCGAAGGTGAGCGGTGGCCAGCGGGGGAGTCAGAAACCGAGGTGGCGGGTCCAGAGCGGTGGCCAGCGGGGGAGTCAGAAACCGAGGTGGCGGGTCCAGAGCGGTGGCCAGCGGGGGAGTCAGAAACCGAGGTGGCGGGTCCAGAGCGGTGGCCAGTGGGAAAGTCAGAAACCGAGGTGGCGGGTCCAGAGGCGTGGTCAGCGGGGGAGTCAGAAACCGAGGTGGCGGGTCCAGAGCGGTGGCCAGTGGGGGAGTCAGAAACCGAGGTAGCGGGTCCAGAGCGGTGGCCAGCGGGGGAGTCAGAAACCGAGGTGGCGGGTCCAGAGCGGTGGTCAGCGGGGGAGTCAGAAACCGAGGTGGCGGGTCCAGAGCGGTGGCCAGCGGGGGAGTCAGAAACCGAGGTGGCGGGTCCAGAGCGGTGGTCAGTTTCCATGCGAGAGTCATCAGCGCGAGAAGAATTGGACTTAGAAGAGTCCTTCTTCTCTCCTTCGGCGGTACGTAAAGGGCAGTCGTTGTCAGAGGCCATATCGGAGTCGAGGTCGGAATCCGTGTCGTTCTTCTTACGTTCTTCTTACTTCCCCATCGCGAGAGAGCGCTGTACGGACAGGCAGACAAACCTGGGAATTTGGAAGCCGAACTGAAATCAGAAAAGACAATGCCAACGGTAGCAAAGGCGATGGGAGGCGAGAGCCAACTATAAATAAAGTGCGTGTGGGGAACGTATTAATAGGGGGCAACAGTACGGCAGACCCGCTCCAACAGTACGGCAGACCCGCTCCAACAGTACGGCAGACCCGCTCCACCGAAAGCAATCTCGATAGGCCAATGCATGCAGACTATATAGCAATGGTAACGAAGGAAGGAGTCTGAGGACTTTATTACTCATACCTATCATATAAGGACAATGGCCATTTCTTCATTGTGGTTAAGTACCTCCAACAGCAGGACATTTCTCGATCATATAGCCTTCCTCAGCAGATGCATCATTAGATAAAACAATACAGACCCCGAGGAAGGGGTACATTGATTTAAACGTCTTAAAACCAAACACAGTGTGAATAAGAAATACAGAGCTCTTATCTCGGAAACGGACAAACACGATGCATTTCTTAGGCGTGTTCTATCCGGCCGCCACCGATCGACGGCAAAGTGGCTGGCGTTAGGAGCTCTCCTAGTGGCCGTGCCGTGCTGGGGTGGGCATCATCGGCTGGTGTTGGGAGCTCTCCTAGTGGCCGTGCCTGGCCGGGGGTGGGCACCATCGGCTGGTGTTGGGAGCTCTCCTAGTGGCCGTGCCAGGCCGGGGGTGGGCACCATCGGCTGGTGTTTGGAGCTCTCCTAGTGACCGTGCCGGGCCGGGGGTGGGCACCATCGGCCCAGTATACCAACGGTTCCCAGCAGAGCGCCGATGGTGCACAGTGCAGTCTGCCGCCAGCCGTGCGCCCGACAACACGTGCCGGCTCCAGTCCACGGAGGTGGGGATCACTGCCGGCTCCAGTCGACGGAGGTGGGGGATCACTGGAGAGCTGAGAGTCGCTGGAGGTGACGGTCACTGGAGCTCAGAATCGCTGGAGGTGACGGTCACTGGAGCTAAGAGTCGCTGGAGGTGACGGTCACAGGAGCTGACGATGTCTGGAAGTGTAAAGAAGGCCGCAAGTTTGAAGAGCTGCTAGGCTCAGAGAAGCTTTGAGAGCTGGGGCTGTACTCCGTCACGAAAACTGCTGAGTTGGGTCTCCGTCTTTGTGTCCGTTTGGAGAAGGTCCCTGCCAGTGTTATCTGGAGTACTTGGTAAACGTGTGGTGTGACGCCCAAATCTCACGACTCCGGCAGCGTATGTGTAACCTGAGGACTCTGGAAACCCAGGAGCAGTTTAACTGGACGGTTCAGGACACATATGGTGTAGTTTTTCGCTGGAGAATTCCGGGCAAACGCGACGCAGCTCAGCAAGGAAAGAACAGCCAAAAGTGAGTAGTATCGGCAATAGAACAAGTAAAAAGTGAGTATTATTGGCATTAGAACAAGCACGTCATCGGCAAACAAGCCAGCATTGCCAAATAGGACATACAGTAATTATGTCAACGGCAATACTTTGTATTTATAAGACTGTTATGTCAGGTAAATTTAAACTAAACTTTGTTCACGCATGTCTGAGCTATTGGTGAATTAAAATGGCAATGTTGATCGACAATTTGTCTTTATTGTCGACTATTAGTGGTGAATGTCAATTGAACAATAACGAAGTTAGCATTAAAACCAGGGGCGTCGCCACCAGGAGCGGGAGGGGCTCCCGAGGATCGCTCCCCCCCCCCTCAGATTAGCAGGATTTTAACATTAGCCCTATGGAAGTGGGGGCCAAAGACCTGACTGCCCCCCCCCCCCACTCAAAAGGTTGTGGCGGCGCCCCTGCTGGTCAGGCGCGGATCCAGGGGGCGCTAGAGCGCGCGCCTCCCCCCCCCCCCCCCCCCCCTGAGCCCGGGTCGTGCACATGTCGCGCCATACAAATGCACCCGTAGGGCGCAACTTTTTGTATGGCGCCCCCCCCCCCCTGAACGAAATCCTGGATCCGCGCCAGCTGGTTATATCTACAATACATGTTAGCATGTAATCGAGTGATGAATAGGTATTGACCATACTCTTGTGATAAGTACGTGGTATGAAAGGTGCCTATGTTGAACGAGGCGTTGCTTCCCTTATACCGGATCAAACTATTTACACACATATAAACAACATTTTCTCTTCAAAAGTTATATGTCTTTCCACAACTCATTGCGGTTGGTATTGATTCATATAATGTCAAGACAATGTTTTCTGTTTGGTATTATTCTGTTTGATGATAAATCTGAGGTATGAAAAACTATCGAACAACGACATGGCACCGATCGACCTGCGACTGGAACCATCATCTATCGACAGGCACCATCATCTGTCCCCCGTTTTGCCGCATCGAACGGTGCCACTGGCGTTGCAATTGGTCCGGCCGTTTGGGCTCCACGAGACAAAGTGCTCGACGGACAAACAGACAAACACCTCGGCCCCCTGCCTCGGCACGAACTTCTATGAGTAACCGCCCCCAGTATGAAATCTCCGAATCTAAAAGCGTGCAAAGCACGCTTTCAAATCCTTCGATTTTGTAATGTTTCTTTAATTAAAAAACAAACAGCGGAATGGTTTCATTCCGCTGTTTGTGTATATGTTTAGTCACTTTGTTCTATGAATGTAGTATGATGATTAACAAATACCAGTAAATTTCCTCAACGATGATCCCTTTTTAACAGACGCTTCGATGTTTTGATTGCTACCACAATTGCTATTAAAACGTGATTTCTATTCTGATTTTGTAGAGACATTAACTTCTTCCATCTTCCAACTTCTTTCGCTCTCCCCTGACCCCTACATACTATTAACAGTTTGCTAACAGGCCAGCTGATAAACGAACGAATTACAATGTATTACTGACGATAACCAGGCTGATTAAAATTGTATTGCAACGGAACAGTCAACCTGCACTTCCATTTAAGTGCCTTGGTTGTGAGGAAACGAGGTGTCGCCTTTTGCACCTTCCAGGGATGTAGGAACGTCACGAAAAATGAGGAGTCAGTGATACTTTGATCTCTTCTTGAGAGACCCCCCCCCCCCTCTTATGCAAGATTTCTTTGCAGATTGGGGCTCTTCTCGTCTTCGCGAACCTTTTGCCGTAAAGCAATTTCCTCGCCCAGTAAAATAAAATGTTGTAGTAAAAAAACACTGGTCAAAAGCGTCGATGGGCTCCCCACACATCGCGAGGGAATCATCACTCTTATTCCCAAAAAAAGGAAAGTCTCCCCACACCTACAAGGGATGAAGACCGATTACGTTACTTAACGCGGATTATAAAATCATCTACCGTGATATCCAACAGACTGAAAACAGTAATGACCAAGTTAATTAATCCTGCCCAAACAGCCTACACGTCTGGCTGCTATACATTGACGAAAACACCAGGCTCGTCTACGATACTATACATTGGACTAACATAAAAAAAACAGGAACTGTGTTGGCTGCAGATTTTGATGCAGCATTCGAGTCAATTGCATGGGATTACCCTCGAGTAGTTATTAACGCGATGAATTTTGGCCCAAATCTTAAAAATATGATTAATCATTTATACCTTAACACCGAAAATCATTCACGAATCTTACTTAATGGTCACCTGGGCAAGAAAATATGGTTGCAAAGGGGTATAAGACAAGGAGACCCAGCATCTGGATACTTATTTCACTTGGCAGTTTCCATATTAACTGAACACATTATTAAATCAACCAAATTAACCGGAATACAAATAGATCCTCATTATGAACTGAGAATAAGCAAATATACAGATGATACCATATTATGTTTAGATGGCTCTGAGAGATCTATTTCGGGGTCTATTGAGGAACTAAACAAATTCGGTCAACAATCTGGATTAAAAGTAAATGTAGAAAAAAAAACATCAGGTATGACGATAGGGACCATCAGAAAACAGCGTTAATACATCCTATAGCATTAACTTTGTAGAAGAGTTATAACAATATTAGGAATACAAATAAAACGTGACATTGAGAAAGTAGCAGATCATAACATACAGTTTAAAATGCCTATGATAAAAAAGTGAGCTGGAGCAATGGAAAAGACGGCATCTTACTCCCATTGGTAAAATAAGCATTGTGAAAGCGTTACTGCTAGCCAAATTGGTACATTTATTCATTTCACTTCCTAATCCCTCTAGGCAAATTATAATTAGTTTTATCATTTATGACCTCTTCCTCGAAATCAAAATATAATAGTACCAAAAAACGTTATATTAATATTTCGATCACAGATCTTCATCAGAAATTATACATTACCAAAACGACAATAATCAGAATACAAGTTTCGACTGCATATTGTTTCCCGCGTTTTTTTACACATTTTCGCGCGACATTTCTCGCGATCTTTATTCATACGGGCACAACCTTCTAGAGGATACATCAACTTCGGTCTGCATAAATAGTCGACATCATCTCGCATATATATCACAGCATCACCTATTAACAAACAAACATTCAAGCCCATATCTAACAACATGCATAAATATACAATAAAACCGCCCTTTTGCGGAAGTGTTGAATTTTACATGATTGGCCACGATGACACATTGGAGTTCAGCTTTGGTTGTTCCTTTCTAATCAAAATAGACTCTGCGATTTTTCGGTCCGGGTGGTCCTTAGCTCTGTAAAGCACTTGCACTTGAATGGGTGTAGGGGTGTGCCCCGCTTCAGGATGAGCCATCTTGAAATGGTCCCCCATCGGTGTATCATCCTTCCTGCCTACCATGTCTCGGACATGTTCATTAAATCTTAGTCTCAGCGAGCGTTTGGTTTCTCCTATATAATTTGCGTCACAGAGCTTGCACCTAAGCTTATACACAACATTTTTCTGTGTGCACTGTCCTCTAAACCCACTCTTGCATAAATTACATCTATTTCCCCCGGGCAGCGAGGCGGCGTGAAAGCTGAGCGCACTAACTGACTTTTCAACTTATTCTCGTTTCTCCAAGCTAGCCTAACGTTTAAGCCCGATCTTTTCACCACCTTCTTTACTTTGCAAAGCAAATTTTCGTCAATATATGGTAGCGTTAAGTACCCATCCTCCCCCGCTGTCCGTTTCCGCCTGTGTCTAGCGCCTCTGGACAGGCGAACCTCCCTGAAGAGCCTTTTCAGTAGTTTCAGTGAATACCCATTCCCTAAAAGTAAGGTGTGAATTTTATCTACGCTACCATCCTCTTTTTCTTTGCTAGATGAATTGTTCAAGGCTCTATGAAACATTTTCCTGATCATATTGTGCTTGGTAGCTGTAGGGTGAGCTGATGAAGAATGCAAGACGATCCCTGAATTTGTCGGCTTAATGTAGAGCTCCGTCTCCAGTTTACGCTGTCCTGTCACGGAAGTAGTGATTGTTACACAAGTGTCCAAGAAAGGGACCCCTTTGTCTCTTGTTGAGTGATCCAGTGTGAATTCCAGGTTCGGGTGTGAGCTGTTGAGATACTGAAGGAACTCTAACAGTGCCTGCTCCCCATGTGTCCAAATCCCCGCATAGTCGTCTATGTATCTGACTAATGCGGGGATTTGGACACATGGGGAGCAGGCACTGTTAGAGTTCCTTCAGTATCTCAACAGCTCACACCCGAACCTGGAATTCACACTGGATCACTCAACAAGAGACAAAGGGGTCCCTTTCTTGGACACTTGTGTAACAATCACTACTTCCGTGACAGGACAGCGTAAACTGGAGACGGAGCTCTACATTAAGCCGACAAACTCAGGGATCGTCTTGCATTCTTCATCAGCTCACCCTACAGCTACCAAGCACAACATGATCAGGAATATGTTTCATAGAGCCTTGAACAATTCATCTAGCAAAGAAAAAGAGGATGGTAGCGTAGATAAAATTCACACCTTACTTTTAGGGAATGGGTATTCACTGAAACTACTGAAAAGGCTCTTCAGGGAGGTTCGCCTGTCCAGAGGCGCTAGACACAGGCGGAAACGGACAGCGGGGGAGGATGGGTACTTAACGCTACCATATATTGACGAAAATTTGCTTTGCAAAGTAAAGAAGGTGGTGAAAAGATCGGGCTTAAACGTTAGGCTAGCTTGGAGAAACGAGAATAAGTTGAAAAGTCAGTTAGTGCGCTCAGCTTTCACGCCGCCTCGCTGCCCGGGGGGAAATAGATGTAATTTATGCAAGAGTGGGTTTAGAGGACAGTGCACACAGAACAATGTTGTGTATAAGCTTAGGTGCAAGCTCTGTGACGCAAATTATATAGGAGAAACCAAACGCCCGCTGAGACTAAGATTTAATGAACATGTCCGAGACATGGTAGGCAGGAAGGATGATACACCGATGGGGGACCATTTCAAGATGGCTCATCCTGAAGCGGGGCACACCCCTACACCCATTCAAGTGCAAGTGCTTTACAGAGCTAAGGACCACCCGGACCGAAAAATCGCAGAGTCTATTTTGATTAGAAAGGAACAACCAAAGCTGAACTCCAATGTGTCATCGTGGCCAATCATGTAAAATTCAACACTTCCGCAAAAGGGCGGTTTTATTGTATATTTATGCATGTTGTTAGAAATGGGCTTGAATGTTTGTTTGTTAATAGGTGATGCTGTGATATATATGCGAGATGATGTCGACTATTTATGCAGACCGAAGTTGATGTATCCTCTAGAAGGTTGTGCCCGTATGAATAAAGATCGCGAGAAATGTCGCGCGAAAATGTGTAAAAAAACGCGGGAAACAATATGCAGTCGAAACTTGTATTCTGATTATTGTCGTTTTGGTAATGTATAATTTCTGATGAAGATCTGTGATCGAAATATTAATATAACGTTTTTTGGTACTATTATATTTTAATTTCGAGGAAGAGGTCATAAATGATAAAACTAATTATAATTTGCCTATACAATATGTTCCTCGCACAAGCACTAACCAATATAAAGTACATCCTAATCCCTCTATACAATGTATACAATATCTTGAAAGAATGTTTTTTGAATTTGTCTGGGGCAGTAAGAACGACAAAATAAAACGCACAAAACTTGTACAAAATCATTTCAAAGATGGCTTAAACATGGTACAGATATATTCCTTTATTAAAAGCATAACACTCTCATGGTTGAAAAGATTGAGTACCTCTAATGCGGACTGGCTAGTTCTTGCAGAGCAAGAACTCCCAAGTTCATGGCTCCTTCTAACGTACGGAAGTAAGAAACTTAATTTGCTAAAAAATAAGTTAACAAATCCATTTTACATTGATCTGGTTAAATCACTAATTCAATTTAATGAAGAATATAACCCATCAGACGAAGAAATAGTAGGTAACTGAGAAAATATGGTTCTTCGACCATACTAAATATAAGACGACAATGGTTAGAAAGTGGAATGATAAAGGGCTAAGATTCATAGCAGACTTGTATAATGTAGATACTGGGGTAATTTATACGAAGCAGGAATTAGACATTACGTATGAGATTAAAATGACCTTCCTGTGTTACACAGCATTAGTACGAGTCTCCCCAAAAACATACAGAGAAAGATAGATATAAGATATATTAAGAAACCAAATATCCCGTATAAAATAGGTTTAGTACTAAATGAAAAGAAGTTTTCAAAATTTGCGTATAAGACATTCTTAACAAAGTTAGGAGTAAAAATAGTATTTCCAACGAAGGTCTCCGAACAAAATGGGTAGCAGATATAGGCAAATTTACGAAAGGAACAGTACATACAGTTTCGAAGACAACGATGTCTACCTATTTAATATATCTACATTTCAGAATCATCAACCGTATTTACGCAACAAATACATATCTTACTAACATTCAAATACTTCAATCTAGTAGGTGTACCTTCTGCGAAAATTCAGTCGAGACAATTTTTAATCTGTTCTGGCAATGTCCCATAACACAGATCTTCATCAAGGAAATACTGTCACATATAAGGACAGAGGACAGGATAATAATGAACATCAACTCAATGAATTGGTTTATGTTAGAAGACCTTCTCCAGTGCTGCTGTATATCCTTCTCATGTGCTGATAGTAACACTTCTCAAATCATGTTTTCACAGATCAAGGTTAAAATTAGTAAAGTCATCAGCAAAAGTTACGTTACAAAGTCTGAAGTTTGAAGCAGTTAAAGAATATACTATTGCAAGAGTTAAGCAGAGGATAGACACGTTCGAGGGAAGATGGGGTGACCTAAAAAGAATACTCCATTGAACGTTGTAATTAATACTCATTTGAGGTTCTGCGCCGCCCCCCGGGCGGGTGACTTGGATATGCGTACAGAACGCAAACTACCCTCGTATGTCTCATTCCTTCAGCCCCACTCTCACTTACACACACGCACACGCACACGCACACGCACACGCACACGCACACGCACACGCACACGCACACGCACACGCACACGCACACGCACACGCACACGCACACGCACACGCACACGCACACACACACACACACACACACACACACACACACGCACACACACACACAGCGCGCAGTGATGTTAGTTGCCTAACCAGAACGTGTATGGTTCGTGTGTGTGCGTGTGATGTTAGTGTGCCTAACCAGAGCGTGTATGGTTCGTGTGTGTGCGTGTGATGTTAGTGTGTCTAACCAGAGCGTGTATGGTTCATGTGTGCACGTGTGATGTTATTTGTTTTGGGTTGATGCTGATGTATTTGTATTTGGTTTCGCAGAAATATACTAGCCCTTTAGTGGGACAAATCGAGAGAAAAAAAATTGTCGAAAAGTGAGGGGCCATGCCCCCCCCCCCCTGTTCCTACGCCTGTGGCACGGCACATTCCAATCATCTTTTGAAAGACGATTAAAACAAAGTCAGTCCAAAGGTTACCAGAATAGCGAAGTTATTGTCTAGGGATCCACTGTGATCAGGGATCTTGAGCACTGTTTTGAATAGGGATCTCAGCTCCGCTTCCCATATTCTGTCGTGATATCCGCCGGATCCATCACAAAATTGATAACCGTACTTTTGCAGCCCATTGGCGGATCCAGAACGAGGGTTGAGGAGGGGGTCAAATTCCAAAAATTATCACACAATTATGAAAACTCGTCGGGTTTCGCTTGCGTATGCGTTGATAGCTGATTTAAAACAATCTTTCCTTAGTAAACGTTGCTTATATTTTCTTCTAGATCAGGAAATGTGTCAATTTTTGCGCCGATTTCAGACGTTTTTTTTTTGGGGGGGGGGGCATGGCCGCTTTGCCCCCCCCCCCCCCCTGGAACCGCTAGTGCTGAAGCCATACTTTTGTACCTATTTTAATTTACCTCAGTGGAGCAGGCCCAATAGGTATTTAACTTGGTGTCAGTTTTTCAATAATTACTCAACAAGATCAGGTGCCCACTGCGTAATTCTAGCGTGGTAGGCCTCGGACCCATGATCCCGCGGGATCATGAATCCATCTTTAATTTGTATTACGGGATAATGTGGGAGTTGGGATCCGAGATATGTTGCTAAATTTCATCTAGGGATCCACTGGGAACCGAGCTCCACTGTCGCATTTTGTTGTGAGAACTGATGGCATCAGTCACCGAACTTTGTGGGACATCTACTTCGACCGTCGATCCGTTTCTGGGCTCCACGCACAAGTCTGACCACAACTGGTGCCGGGCTTGGCTGGTGCAGTCGCTGGAGCTAATGGTTCGTGAAGACAACACACAGCCGATAGATACCGGCAGGTGGCGTCAGGCCGCTTTGTCACTAACCAGACCGGCACCAGCATTACTGCCACGAACGGCCAAAACTGCTGACACATCCTACATCAGGCGGAGGAGCAGCGGCCTGCCGAGGAAGGGCTGGCCGGCTGCCGACCCGTTAGCCGTGCTGATCTTCAAAGGAGCGCGTCCGTCACACCCGGCCGGCCACTGCCGCCTGCCGCGGCCGCGGGGCAGCGCCATCCTCTGCACTCCAGCCCGGCCGCCCTGGCCGCTCGGACCGCCCGAGGCGCCTGAGAGCCGCCGTGAGCCGGCCGGTCCAGCGGACGGCGCTGAATGAGTAACGACCGCCCGAGGCAGTCGGATGCGGCGGTCGCGGCACACCTGCGTCGTTTTGTACGAAGGTGGTCGTCCGTAGACCAGACAGCACAGCAATTGCTATAGGCGATAGCAGGTGGGCATTCCACAGTAAGACAACCAAACAAAATCACATTTGCCGTCCGACCAATATTACATTTCTTGAAAAGTTGTGCACTTGGGGTTTCAAGGGCGGGGAATTCATTGGTGGTGACCAAAAAATCCTAAAATAATATTTTCAAAGATACGGCTTTCCGTATTTTCACAAGTTCACTAGTGTGCAGGCCTAATTTTGACGACCAACTTTTAATTTTGACGACCAACCCCACTTAAAAAATACGAAATGACATCAATGAAGCTCAAATCGTCATCAGACGAAAATGTTAATTTCAGTTTCCAACAGGTCAAGGTCACGGCGCAAAAAGTAGGTCACGAGGTCACGTGCAAAAAAAGAGAAGAAAATCCGTGATTGACAAATTGTTCTTCGACTAATTCTGATCCAAAAAAAAACATCGCTTTTTTAGTCTCGAAGTTATTGGTCGTCAAAATTAGGTCTGCACAGTGAACTTAGGAAAATACGGAAGGCCGTATTTTAGAAAATATTTTGGGGGGAATGTTTTGGTCACCACCAATGAATTCCCCGACCTTGACCCCCCCCCCCCCCCCCCCCAATGTACAACTTTTGAAGAACATTACAAATGGTCTGGCGGCACCCACCGGTTGTCTTACTGTCGAATGTCCCAGGTGGCAGGAGGTTTTCAAAATGTAGGTTTACATTAGTGCCAAATTATGCAGGAGAGAAGCGCGGTTAGCAGCAAGCGGGTTGAATTTGATTGCAGTGTCGGCGAAGAAAAGGGCGGATATACCCGGTTAACAGACTGGTCTGAACCGCTCGCGTGTCGGCCGGTTTGGTCGCTGAAGCGACCCGGTCGTGTCGACATGCAGTGTTGGCAGTGCGCGCGTCACAGGCCCGGCTGCCCGGATGTCTAACTGGCCGTATCCCAGGCAATGTCGCCGCTCGGAGGGTCGGGTGCGCGCCGAACCGCAGTTCGGGCTGGCCGCCGGCCATAGCGCCCGCCGAATTAAAGGAAATAGTTCACCTTCAACATGGGGGTTTGAACTGAAATAGCAGTTTTGTAGCCCGTGTTGAGAAATCTCTATCTGTAACTTTTCTTGGTTGAAAAGACTCTCCAGCCGAAGATATTTGACTTTTTGGCGAAGGAAGGCAGCGCATATATGATATACCGTACCGTATGAAAGTGCCAGCACTGCATGGAGCATGCGCAGACCAATAACGCACACCATAAAATTAATAATTTACGACCTTCTGTCCTGAATTAGCGCGATATAGGACCATTTTTGAAAAGAAAAAAAGAAACTGTATTAAAATATATAATAAAATCGTGTTCTGAGAAATGTTCCGAAGGTGAACTATTTCCTTTAACCCGGCAGTCACTGGGGTATATTCTGTAACACGACTCACTGGGAGGGGGGGGGGGGGGGGTAGCCCCCTGGTATCTTCAGAACCAATGATCGCAGCTGGACGCGCAAGGCGGCATTCGAAAGCGGTCATTGAGATAACCCTAACGCAAACTTACAAATTTCAAATTAAGGTCACATGTCAGGTCACGGTCAAGTCAAACGTCAAAATCGAGGTATTTGAGTTTATGGACAATACTTGCCATCGATTGCGCCTATAATCACCCAAAGTGCTGTCAAAGGTATGATACATATCCCACATGAGCTAAAGTGAGATTGTTGGAAAAGACCAAGGTCAAGGTCAGGTCACAAAAGGTCACCACACACACAATATCTACGAAAGTAATGCAGCACATGTTTTATGGATGCTTTTACGCGTAGAATTCGATAGTGGTAGTCATTTTACCACCTGACTTCATTTATGTGAAGTTAGTGTCAAGTTCAGGTCAAGTTCAGGTCACTGATGGTCAAAATTTGAAATTGATAAATCGAAATTAAAAAAGCATGTTTCTAAATCAGTTTTTAAAAAAACAGTGATGGCATTTGTTTGTCTGTATCTGGTCAATAAAAGCCAAAAAACGCAATTTCAAAATATGACGTCATGATTTACCCATATTTTTTATATATATATATTTTTTTTATATATATATGACCCATAGATTTACCCATATGCCATGTCAGTCAAAAAAGATGATATCATTGTTAAATTTGGTATGGTTTGCATTTTGCTTCAAATGCGGCATTTGTACGGCCTGGCAAAGTTTAGCTGATTTTGGTGTCAAAATCGTGTTTAGTGACGTCACTAAATTCACTATATCTCGAGATAAAAAATCCTGACGAAATTGTTTCATTTTTTCTCTCAAAAGGTGTAAAAATGATGCCCGGAAAGGTACTGAAAGTTTGGCGTCGATATCTGCATTAGTTCTTGATATATTCCTAATATTCCTAAGGGGGGGGGGGGGGGCTAAGAAAAAACTCCCCCAGTGACTCGCGGGTTAAGGGTCCTTGGTTGAGGTTAGGCAGAGGCGTCGCTATCTTCTAAAAAGTGTATGGGGGGGGGGGGGGTCCACTGCCAGGGGGCGCCATACCCAGAGGAGGGGGGCACCCGGCCTAGAAGGGCGCAAATCCCATGAACTTCCTGGATTTCACTTGCTTAATTTTCCGGCCCCTCTTTCACGTAAAAAGAGCAATTGAACTTACAGCGTTATTGCTGCGTTAAACAGCGTTATTGCTGATGGGAAGACATTTGCAATGCCTGGTCAATGGTGGTGAAACATGCATCGACGAATTATAATTATATATAAACGAATTATATCGACGAATCAAGACATAAATGTCGAATATAAATGTCGACGTTACGCAACGGGCAATTCATTTTTTTTTATCGAAAAAATACAGCTTTGACAACTTCAAACATACACCCGCGCAGCGGCACGCTCATGCAAAGATTGCGCATTGCTCATCAACATGGGACATATTCCTGATTAATGAGCGACTAGTTTAATTAACCCGCGCCCCGCTGGGGAGGCGTAAATTGTATCCCCCTCCCCCTCCCGGATTTGCTCAATAACTTGAAAACTATGAGTAGAAAATCACGTTTTGATGCCAATTGCAAAACAAAAGGTCAAAAGAACGGAAATGGCATTCTCTTAAAAATAGCTATCTCGGATTTCCGAGATTGTGGGTTTTTGATCCCCAATTTTTTTAAAATAAATTTCCACATTTTTTTTTTAGATATTCAAGAAACCGGAGTATATGTTAGTGAACCAACTATGGACGCTACCCGAACCAAATTTAAACGTAATACTTTATTTTTGACGAACTTATGGCTCCCTAAGTATAAGTAACTCATGACGTCATTTTTCAAGTTACATTTTTTGGCTTTTATTGACCAGATACAGACAAATAAATACCACCGCTGTATTTCTGAGACAAAGCTGGTCTAGAAACATGCCTTCTATATTTATATTAATCAATTTCAAATTGTGTCCTTGCTGTGACCTGACCTTGACCTGAGGGCCATCATATGGGATCAGGTTGTGAAAATGACTGCTACTATCGAATTATACGTGTAAAATAACCCATACAACCTGTGTCGCATGGCTTTCGTATATATTTTTAGCATAGTGACCTTTTGTGACCTGACCTTGACCTTGACCTTGGCTAACAATCTCACTTTAGCTCATGCAGGATGTGTATCATACCTTTGGCAGCACTTTGGGTGATCATGGTCGTAAGCGAAGGCTTTGGATGGAAAATATGGCCCATAAACTCAAATACGGCGATTTTGACCTTTGACCTGACCGTGACCTGACATTTGACCTCATTTTGAAATTTTAGAGCATGATTTGGATTTTTCTCATTGAGCGCTTTCGAATGCCGCCTTGTGCGTCTCGCTGCGATAATTGGTTCGGAAGATAACAAGGTTTTTAAGCGTTTAACGCCCCCCCCCCCCCCAGTCAATGGCGTTCCCCAGAGTCAATGCCGGGTTAACGGATCATATCGACTACCACTCGATGCATTTTACTCCACATATTCACAGCACTGAAGGTATAGGTAGTAAACAAAAATTTACAATGAAGAAAATAATTAAAGGAAAGCTTATCAAGGAAGGAAAGGAAACATCAGCCAATAACTTGCAAACGGTAAATCGCACAGACATAAGAATGGTACCGATCGCTTCGGTGCATCATGACAGGTACAGTGGTAAATAATCAAAGGGATCGGCCCAGGCGCACAACCAGAAAGCACATTTCGGGAGGGAGGACACAGCTGTTGGGATCGTCATCTCCAGTCCAAAAGGGGCCTCATTGCCGACACAAAGGGGTGCACGACTTAAGGGGCGACACCTACTCGCAGGGGCGACCCCCGCGAGGCATGCAGGGGCGCCGTCTGGACAGTCACAACGCATTATGCCGCCCCCGGAAGGTATCTCGTCGCCCTCGGAAGGCATCATGCTGTCCTTCGAAGTTTGAAGAGGGCATCTTGCCGCCCCCATAGCGCATTATGCCGCCCTCAGAAGACGTCTTGCCGCCCTCGGAAGGCATCGGAAGACATCTTACCGCCCTCGGAAAGCATCATGCCGCCCTCGGAGAGCAATTTGCCGCCCTCAAAGCGCATTATGCCGCCCTTGGAAGGCATCGTGCCGCCTTCGGAAGACATCTTACCGCCCTCAGAGCGCATTATGTCGCCCTCAGAAGACGTCTTGCCGCCCTCGGAAGGCATTCTGCCGCCATCAGAGTGCATTCTGCCGCCCTTGAAAGGTACCATGCCGCCCTCGGAACATATTTCCGCCTTCAGAGCACACTGTGCCGCCCTCAGAGCGCATTATGCCGCCCTTGGAAGGCATTTGTCCACCATCAGAGCGCATTATGCCGCCCTCAGAAGACGTCTTACCGGCCTCAGAAGGCATTCTGCGCCCTCAGAACGTATTATGCCGCCCTTAGCCGCCCACCATGACACCCTCGGAAGACATCTTGCTACCCTAGGAAGGCATAGGGTTATGAAGGGGGCGCCATATTTTGGGAGAGAGACGCACGTGAGCTTGGGCCTTCATTGGCATAGGGGCGCACACGCACATATGCTGGCGGCAGTGGCGTGCGAAGAAATTCACAAAGGACCAGGTCATTGCCTTGAGGGGCGCCACCCGATCGACATGGGCGCCACCAATATTGACGAAAATTTTGCAAGCCTCTCCTTCCGCACCGTGCGGAAGGAGAGCCCCCCCCCCCCCGTCACTAGCCGGAAGGGCGCCGTCACTGACCAGGGGCGCCGTCACGGGCCGGAGAGGGGCAGTCACTAGTCGGCTAGGGGTGCCGTCACTCGCCGGAGGGGCGCGGTCACTGACAGGAGAGGCGCCGTCACTGTCCGGAGGGCGCCGTTACTGACCGGAGGGGGCGCCGTCACTAGTCGGAGGGGCGCCGTCACTGGTCGGAGGGGCGCCGTCACTCGCCGGAGGGGCATGGTCACTGGCCGGAGGGGCGCCGTCACTGGCCGGAGGGGCGTCGTCACAGATCGGGGGGGGGGGGCGCCGTCGTTGGCCGGAGGGGCGCTGTCACGGGCCGCAGGGGCGCCGTCTACGGCAGGGGCGCCCTCCCTGGCCGGGGGAGCGTCCTCACTGGCCGGAGGGGCGCCGTCACTGATCGGAAGGGCGGCAGCTTTGCATGGGCGCCTCGAATCCAAAGGATCAGGTCATGCCCTGAATCACCGTAAGCCCGGTACACCACTGGCTGGCGGGCATTTTTAATGTCTTTTTTAGTTTTTCCTTGGTTTGATTTTTTTGGAGTTTTTTATGAGGGCGCCGGAGGCGCCCTCTCAAAACCCAGAACAGACCCACTTTTTGAGGGGGCGCCTTCGGCGCCCGCTCAAAAGTGTGTGTGTGTGTGTGGGGGGGGGGGGGGGGTCCGGGGCACCCGGACCCCCGGTAGCGACGCCCCTGAGGTTAGGCATTTGGATGTCTCGTCCGTCACGCAATCGCCGCGTGAGACGGACTTGGCGGCCGAAAGGCAGCACCATAGCGTCGTGAAAATCACGCGTGTGACGTGACGCTAGCAATGGCTGTGGTGCAGGCAACGGAGTGGTGTGACGTGACGTTAGCAATCTATGTGGTGCAGGCAACGGAGTGGAGAGGAAACACAGGCCAGCGTTGCCAGAGCGGGCAACGCTGAACGGGAAACCTGTGAATGCATGTGACATGCAGTCTGTGGTGCATAGCCATAGACAGAGCCGGGATACCTACAGTAAAGTAATATGACGTTATGTGTGACGTCAGGGTTCCAACAGCTGACTGCGCTAATGGTTTAGAGATAGGTGATTCAATTTGAGCCTCAATTCTGGTACACTTGTTGTTTTCTGACTAAAAAAAAAACAATGTGGTGGAGTAAAACTAGATGCATATTTGCAATTCGTAAATTTTTTGTCTGCATTGATGTTAGAGAGTTATAAAGAAAAGCGGAGAACTTCGGTGGGCTACTAAATATAATACGCGTTTTATATACACGAATTATCTGGTTACAAAATCAAATCAAAGAATGAAACGCAAGAATGAGCGTTTTATATGCACGAATTATCTAGTCGCAAAATAAAACAATGCAAGTCAAAACGCAGGCACTCGTGTTGCAAGAAAATAAAACAAATACGAAACAATTAACACGAGTATGAGTTCAATATAATTTAGTAGTCTAGAAGTTGATGCCAGTTCTCTAGTAGTTACAATGCATTATCGTTAAAGAAATGAAATACAATCAAAATTGCGATAGAGGTTTAGCGTCATCACTTAAAGGGAAATAGTGACCTTTTTCCACAAAAATGGAGTTAGCACTTGAAATCGCCAGACGAGACCAAAATATATTGTAAATTCATCACATTTTGCATGAAAACTTTCCTACCGAAAGATATTTCAAGTTAAAGTTGATAAGCGTTCCACACTTTTAACGACCGGTACTTGCAAGTACTTTTGGTCCTCATCAAACTGCGGGCTTTTCCCGTATTGTTTTTTTACGCAATGGAGTGGAGAATATATTGTGCGTTCTGCTTGTTGTGATTATATGCCCGGCGATCTTCTAAAACTAACAGCGATTGGAAAAAGTGGCAATAAAATCAAAGTGGCAAGCTCATCGATGCACATCAACGGCGGCATAGTTAGTGGTTGCGACCCTCAATTTTTGAAAATCGATTCATTTGTTTTCAACATTAGGAGTATTGTAAAATTTGTATGTGGCTGTATATAACACTATGCTTTATATTATCATGAAAAATAATATTTTTTCCCAAAAAAGCTAACAAACAATAACACAAAACTGGCAATTAATTCGGAAGCTCATCGATGCACATCGACGGCGACCTATTTAGCGTCGGCGATTTGTTTACAAAGTCATTGTCATGCTTCTCGGCGCACTTTACCATTGTGGCGAGTTGTTCCTGATTAGTATACCCAAGTCCCGCAGCAGGCTTTGTCAATGACGTCACTGGTGCCATTCTTGTGTAGCATTGCAAAATATATCTGATTTTGAGTTGAAAGCTAATTAAAAACTTATTCAAATAGTTTGAATTTTCTTGTTAATCATTATTAAAGGTATTGTATCACTGTATTTCATAGTAATTGACACTTCTATCAATCAATCAATCAGTGTATTAAAAACCATCCACGAGGTGGCTATTCTGGTTTCATGGCAGTGTTACAAATAATTTACAAAATACGATAAAAACGAGTACACTTCACTACACTACATCGGTAAAATCACACTTCGCATAGCGGTCTTAAAACCATCCAATGAATGGGCGGCACAAGCTTGTGGTGGCAGGCGGTTCCAGACAACTGCAGCCCGATACGAAAAAGCCTTCTGAGAGGCGGTCAATCTGCACTTGTGCAGGTGGAGGCTACCTCGATCAGAGGCGCGCGTCTCGCGTGTGGAAACAGCGGCACGTGGGGTGAACATAGCGCGTATCTCGGGTGGCGCTCCCTCCTCTCTGAGCGCCTTAAACACCTTTACGGCGTCGCGGCGCGCCACCAGGGTCTCGATCTTCGGCCATCCTAAAGAATTTAGAGCCTGGGTTATATGATCATGCTTTTTGAGTCCTGTGACGATACGAGCGGCAAAGTTTATCAGTTTTTGGATTTTGACCAGTTGACCCTTGGTCGCCCCTCCCCACACGCACAGGCAGTACGTGATATGTGGGAACACGTACGCCTGAATTATAATTTTAAGGGCTTCTGAGGTGAAGTAATGCCGAACTTTGTACAGAGAGACGAGGATACCGTTACATTTTTTGGAGACACTCGAGACATGCGCGTCCCATGACAGACCACGGTCCACCACGACGCCGAGGATTTTGATGCTGGTCGAGGCCTGCACCTCG
>JAXIVJ010006459.1:0-2500 GCA_036785665.1 Chirona hameri
CCTCAGAGGCCACCTAATAATCCAAGACCGTAAAATCGAGTATCAGCGTCTTCCTCTCGTCACAAGAAACACGCTCGTCTTTGAATCGAAGCTCTAGGTCAATTAGAGACGAAACGCTAAGGGGTGGGGGGGGGGTCGTACAAACCAACCAAGCCCCCTCCCCCTACCCGAACATGTAGTGATTTTGCCCTACCCGAGCGAGGGTTAAAGGAAATAGTTCACCTTCAACATGGGTTTTGAACTGAGATAGCAGTTTTGTAGCCCGTGTTGGGAACCCCTATCTGCAAGTTTTCTTGAATGAAAAGACTCTCCAGCCGAATATATTGGATTTGTTGGCGAAGGAATGCGGTGCTGACAAAAGAATGCGGTACTGACGAGGCCTGGGCAGAGGCTATACAATCGGCCAACCAGCTTGCAGCTGGTGCTAGCAAGCGAACCGCCGGCCGCCGGTTGGCACTTCTCTAATGCGAGTATATCCTTACGAGACTACTTTCAAATCTGATTGGCTGAGCCATTTATTTCATTGCGCGTGACGTCAGGACTCTGACTCAGAGAGTATGCATATATTTTTGATACTATTAATAATTTACGACCTTCTGTCCTGAATCGGCGCGATGTATGGCCATTTTTGACAATATAAAAACAAATTGTATTTCAAATTGCAATCAAATCGTGTTAGGAAAAAATGTTCCAATGTGAACTATTTCATTTAACACCAATCAAACTACGGCTACGGCTATGGCTACGAGTCAGGGGTGTAGTTTCTTATTCAGTTGAGGGGGCTTTAGCCCCCTCCCCCACTTGGCTGCAGCCTGACTTGTCAATTATTCATATTTGTCATGAGTCGATTCACAGTGATTCACAGACCATAATGAATGATTCAATCATGATTCAATCACCCAACATTACCATAATGAATGATTCAATCATGATTCAATCACTCAACATTAACATAATGAATGATTCAATCATGATTCAATCACTCAACATTACCATAATGAATGATTCAATCATGATTCAATCACTCAACATTACCATAATGAATGATTCAATCTTGATTCAATCACTCAACATCAAAGGGAAGTGTCGACTCCTTTGTCTAACTCCTTTGATTTTGAATGTGCGACTCTAAGATTTGATGAGCGTGATAGGGAGGTCATGCTCTACCTGTGTGCCAATTGTCATGCACATCAGAATAGTCTGCTGTTTGACCTTAAACATATGACCTGCTCTAACTCCTTTGATTTATATGTGCGACTCTAAGATTTTACCAGAATGATCACTAGGTCGTGATCTATCTGTGTACCAATTTTGAAGCCAATCCAAATAGTCCGCGAATGTATTTCCGAATGTGAATGTGAATGTGAGCCAATTGGACACGCGTGGTTGTTTATTTTGATTACAAAATGATATTTATAATACTTATTATAATTGCAAATTCCAAGTTCCAAAAGCATTAATGACTTTACGTTTCACTTTTTTAAGCGAATAGAACATTTATTTTGATTTTGCATTAGGTATTATTGTTTATAAAGCATGATGTGGAATAAAGCGGCGCCGATGCGACAGTGATATTTGGGGCATGCGGAGGTCATGCAAATGTTTGTTTATGATTTAGTTTTTGATATGGTATAGCATAGAAATTAGGAAAAGGTGGGTACCTTTTGATAATTTTTCGTGTGAAAAAGGTGTGCTTGTACTGTGTGGTTTATGAACCAAAGTATGAGTTAGTTACCTTTTTCTAAGTATTTAGGTACCTACCCCTAACCCTACCAGTTCCAAGGTATTCACCTAGTTAGGGCTGATTGAACAGTGGCTTTGTGCCCACTGGAGTTGGACACAAAGCCTCGCTTTCTTTACGCATAGATGAATTACAGGCTACAGCTCAGGACACAGAGCTCATATAATTGGCCATTAAGTGCCTGGTTTGTCCACAGAGCACAGATGAATGCTGGGCCGCTGGCATATTTTGTGGACAGTTTTATGCTGTTCGACCAAAAAAGAATGATTCTTTGAGCAATGAATGATTCAATCAGCCTATTTTCTCTGTATGAATGATTCAATCAGTGACTCACAACAGGTTTGCGCATGAGGTGAATCGATTCATGAGTCATTCATTTGAAATAAGAATGATTCAATCAAAAGTAGTCGATTCACATTGAATCATTGGACAAGTCTGGCTGCAGCCCCCCCCCCCCCCCCCGCCCCCCCCTCCCACCCCACCCAACTTGGACGAGAAAGGGGTTCAAATCTGGGGAGAAATCTATATTTGTGTGGATTTTGATGGTACTTTAAGCTTCAGCCCCTGCTACGAGTGCTAAATAAGGAATATATGTCCTTACTTCGAATACCTCTGTTTCCCTCTGATTGCGGCCGACATTGTCGATACCTTTCCCTTATCATGCAAAGCAACGATACATGCATACAGAGCGACTGGTTAGCATCAATTTACCAAAATGATCCGCGTCATTATTGATGACCAATATTTACCTAAGTAGCT
>JAXIVJ010006459.1:7500-10000 GCA_036785665.1 Chirona hameri
CGCACACGCACACGCACACGCACACGCACACGCACACGCACACGCACACGCACACGCACACGCACACGCACACGCACACGCACACGCACACGCACACGCACACGCACACACGCACACACGCACACACTCACGCTCGCACGCTCGCACACACGCACACACGCACACACGCACACACGCACACACGCACACACGCACACACGCACACACGCACACACGCGCACACGCGCACACGCGCACACGCGCACACGCGCACACGCGCACACGCGCACACGCGCACACACGCACACGCGCACACACGCGTACACGCACACACACACACACGCACACACGCACACACGCACACACGCACGCACGCACGCACGCACGCACGCACGCACGCACGCACGCACGCACGCACGCACGCACGCACGCACGCACGCACGCACGCACGCACACACGCACACACGCACACACGCACACACGCACACACGCACACACGCACACACGCACACACGCACACACGCACACACGCGCACACGCGCACACGCGCACACGCGCACACGCGCACACGCGCACACGCGCACACGCGCACACGCGCACACGCGCACACGCGCACACGCGCACACGCGCACACGCGCACACGCACACACGCACACACGCACACACGCACACACGCACACACGCGCACACGCGCACACGCACACACGCACACACGCACACACGCACACACGCACACACGCACACACGCACACACGCACACACGCACACACGCACACACGCACACACGCACACACGCACACACGCACACACGCACACACGCCCACACGCCCACACGCCCACACGCCCACACGCCCACACGCCCACACGCCCACACGCCCACACGCCCACACGCCCACACGCCCACACGCCCACACGCACACACGCACGCACGCACGCACGCACGCACGCACGCACGCACGCACGCACGCACGCACGCACGCACGCACCCACGCTCCCACGCCCACGCCCACGCCCACACCCACGCCCACGCCCACGCCCACGCCCACGCCCACGCCCACGCCCACGCCCACGCCCACGCCCACGCCCACGCCCACGCCCACGCCCACGCCCGATTCCAGGGTAAAAAGTAAAAAGATAAAAAGTAAACGGACGGAAAGTCAAGGGACGAAAAGTCAAGGGTTAAAAAGTCGACGTCGCTAAAAGTCGAAATATGAAAAGTCGAAAAGGTAAAAAGTCAACATGGCAAAAAGTCAACACGCTAAAAGTCGAATAGTAAAAAGTCGTATGGGTAAAAGTCGAACGATAAAAAGTCGAAAAGGTAAAAAGTCAACATGGCAAAAAGTCAACACGCTAAAAGTCGAATAGTAAAAAGTCGTATAGATAAAAGTCGAAAGACAAAAAGTAGAAATATAAAAAGTCGAAAGATAAAAAGTCGAAAGATAAAAAAGTCGAAAGATAAAAAGTCGAAAGATAAACAGTAAAAAGGTAAAAGTCGAAAAGGTAAAAAGTCAACAAGGCAAAAAGTCAACACGCCAAAAGTCAAATCGTAAAAAGTCGCATAGCTAAAAGTCGATCGGAAAAAGTCGACGTGGCAAAAAGTCAACGCGCAAAAAGTCAATGATAGGGTCAGTTGAATATCATTTGGGTATTGTGAATAGTTCGATGCATCTAATCCAGAGTAATTATTTGTTTCCTTGGGTTTGGGAGGGTTTGTTTTGCCATGGTCGGCAAAATACCTTCTGATGGCATATTTGTTCATGATACATGTTTGCATTGATACTCAGGGACTGCATCAATACACATCTTGACGGAAGTTTTTCTCACGCAAAAGTGGAATCGAAGCCATGGTTAACCCTATTCCCTGCGGGCGGCCAGAACTACGTTACCCCCCCCCCCCCCCCCCCCCCCCCTCCCCCAGAGATCTCGAGACCCGCTCGGTCGATTTCGCTGGGAAAAGCGCTATTCGATTCATCATGAAAAGATCTCTCTTTTTGGATCCCGAAATTTTTGTTTTGTTAAAAAATGGGGGCCAGGGGGCAAAAAATCCGAAAATGTTGGGTGTGTTTGAAAGGTCATTGCGGCCATGTGGCTCAACCGATTTGCATGCTCCAAACGTTTTTGAGCTTCAAATGTACTGATATTTAGTATATCAAAAGACAAAAAAAAATTATAGGCGTATTCAGGGAATGTAAAATGGGGGGGGGGATTTTCTGGGGAAAAAATATGTGCTGTTTGTGATTGTTTGGAACGACATGAACGTCACATGTGGGCATTATATGCTGTAATTTGTTAAATTTGATATATTGTGCATAGGCTGATCCAGGAAAAAACATGGGGGGCACCATGCGCGTAATGCTTTTATCATCTTACTAATTGAAGTTGAACCTAATTTGAGGGTGGGTATTGCTTACCATTGTATTATTCTGATTGCGTCTCTGTCCCAAAAATATGTACAATCCCAGTATCTAGGATCCATATTGCATTGCAATTGTTTCTGACGCATTTATTGCACTGCAAACCA
>JAXIVJ010006459.1:15000-40000 GCA_036785665.1 Chirona hameri
TAGATAGATAGATAGATAGATAGATAGATAGATAGATAGATAGATAGATAGATAGATAGATAGATAGATAGATAGATAGATAGATAGATAGATAGATAGATAGATAGATAGATAGATAGATAGATAGATAGATAGATAGATAGATAGATAGATAGATAGATAGATAGATAGATAGATAGATAGATAGATAGATAGATAGATAGATAGATAGATAGATAGATAGATAGATAGATAGATAGATAGATAGATAGATAGATAGATAGATAGATAGATAGATAGATAGATAGATAGATAGATATATAGATAGATATATAGATAGATAGATAGATAGATAGATAGATAGATAGATAGATAGATAGATAGATAGATAGATAGATAGATAGATAGATAGATAGATAGATAGATAGATAGATAGATAGATAGATAGATAGATAGATAGATAGATATATAGATATATATATATTTTTTTAATTAGATATCCATTTCGCTGAACGTTGCTAAAACTATGCTTACTAGGGTATAACCACGGTAAAACTATTGAATGTGCTACTCATTATTGGGACACAGTCAATGCGCACGTGCGCTCCCATACCGTTTCATATTTCAAACCTGTTTTAGCTTTACCAGAGCGCGCTCGCTCGGTCATCGCCGAAAAAGGCGTTTTACTGGTATTATATTGTGGCCTAATTCCGAGGAGATATCATTTCGCGCCATTTTTTTGTTGTTGTTGGGGAGGACGCTTGGCCCGAGGGGCGCCCTGAGTTCCTTTGCCCTCTCCCCCATCCGAAAATACTTTTCGCCGCCACTGCCTGGTGGCCCTAAAGAGCCTCTGAAGTGCTCTAAACTCTCTAAAGACCACGCTTCGCGTGCAAGAGCCCATGATACCGCCCTTCACGCGGTCTCGTTGGTCCTTTTCGGCGCGCGCAGCGCGCCGAAAAGGGCCCTCTGCCGCTGAAAAGGGCCCTCCTGGCCTCCAGGGGGTGCGGCCGCACCCGCCCCCCCCCCCCTCTTGGCTACGTGCCTGGTTCAAATTAGGAAATGCGTCATTTTTTGGTCGACTTCAGGTGATTTGGGGAGGCTTGGCCATTTCGGCCCACTTGGATACGCCAGTGGTCAGACAACGTTGGGGGAGGGGGGCGAGAGCACCTTGGGGGAGGGGGCGAAATCAACATGGGGGGGGGCGAGGTCGACCCCAAAAGTACCTATACTAATCGACACCTATGAATTGTGGCATAGGTCGATGAGCATACTTTCCTTTGGTGACCCTGATCTGTCTGTTCGGGAGCGCGCTGTCAAGGCGGATCGTTTGCTCGCAGAGTGCTGCAAACCACCATCAGGACCGCGGGAGGATCGTACGTGTCCAGCTCGGCCGACCGACAACAACGACCAACCTAATCGAGCACGCAACCCAGCGGTCATCAGCGCGTTACAGATACCGTAACAACGCAGCCGGCGCAGAAACGATCGCGTGTCCCGCCAAGCGACGCCACCTTTCACTGCCGGCGGCGGTAATGACGCGGCGAGGCCTGCTGTCGCCATGGCAACGCATTATCCGCCGCTGTCTGCGTCACTCGGCCCGGCGCGTCCGGTGTTGGAAATCAAGTAGCTGCAAGGATGACTTCTGACCCGCCTAGTGTGGATCTAATTTCAAATGGTGTGTGCAGTGATATCATGGCTAGAGCACAAAAGAAGACTGGGATCATCCGTTGGGCCTTGAAGGTGAGGCGGGGATGCTCTCGCGACGTTACTATGCAATAGCACGCGCCTCTCGTATCAGCACTCCATCTTACAAGGCCTCGCCTGCGTCATCGCGATTTAACGCAGATCGTGGCTTGAATGCAGATTGCCGCGCGTCGGCGAAACGTCTGCGAACATCCATCTCGAGCAGATAACGCCATTTAGTAGTGCGCAACTCGTTTTTTAAAGCGAACAACTTTATATGGATGACTGTGAAAATGCAGCGAGCGGAACAGATAGGGGGCCGGCCAGAACGAACAGATAGGGGGCCGGTCAGAACGAACAGATAGGGGGCCGGCCAGAACGAACAGATAGGGGGCCGCCAAGCATGTCTCATCTCGGATCGTTTTGTCTTTTTGTCTTGCATACAACACTAGGGGAGACTGGGGAGACTTGATACGATTTTTGCGGGACGCGAAGTATCTCCCAAAATTTTGCTTTTCGATTGATGTTTTTGGCGTTGTTCAGTAGCAGATGCTTTTTTCTATCCGCCTATATATAAACAGTTTTGTTGAAATTAAAATCGTAAATGCGTAAGAGTACAAAAGGTTAGCCAAAGTCAAAATTGTCAACATGCCCCTCTGTGGGAGTAAGTTGTTACTTTGCGTGGGGTAAGTTGTTATGCGGTTGAATTTCATCCCCCCCCCAAAAAAAAGAGCTAAGATGCCTCAAACACCACAAAACTTTATTTGTATGATCAAAGGTGTTGATATACAAAGGCGGATCCAGAACACTGGCGGCCGCAGGGGGGGGGGGGGGCGGGGGCAATTCTGAATCCCCGCCCCATTGGCATTCAAAGGGGGGGTGCAACGTATATTTTGGACCCCTTTGCTCGATGAATCGTAATAGTAAAAATTGCCTTTGCAGCAGTCATAATCCAGCTATCCACAATACAAAACTGGCAAATTTCGCGCCGCTTCGGGGCAATACACAACTTCCGCAATTGTTTATACAAATTTGGAAAATGGGAAAATGAATTTTATTAGGTAAGTGTCTGGCAGAATCTCTTCTTGGCGGTAATTGCTGGCACTGGCGGATCCAGGGGGCATCAGGGGCAAATGCCTCCCCCCCCCCCCCCCCCCCTCCACAGGAATCTGAGACGGGCATTCAATATAAGTATCCCCCGCGCGTTCCCTGCACTGCACGTGAAAAACAATGATCTTAGGAGAAAACTTCATGAAAACGGATTTTTTTCTTCTCTCGAGTGATTGAATTTGAATTTGGTGTGTATCCCTTTCTTTCAATGATAGACAAAACAGCGCACCTGATCACTGATGCAATGCAAGCAGCCCCAGTGACACTTAACCCGCGGCCCCTGGGATGGGGGGCAGAATCAGCCACCTCCCGGATTTTCTCAATAAGTTTACAACTATGATAGATATCAACGTCAAACTTTCAGTACCTTATGCTGCATTACTTCTACGTTTTCTCACTCAATTCCAATTAAATTGATGTATTATTTTGGGAAATAATGACGTTTTAATGACGCCATGTCATGCCATTTTGGGTGGAAAAACGATACATGTTCGAACAATCGTAGAAAATAGAGTTTTGAAGCAAATTGCAAATAAAATTTCAAAAGAAAGTAAATGACATTCTCTTCAAAATGGCCATCTCGGATTTTCTCAATTTTGTGTTTTTGATCTCCAAAAATAAGAAGAAAACAAATCGGGGAAAACAATCCACAAAATATTTTTTCTTGTGAATTTGAAAAGTGAATTTCTTAAGCTCGAATACCAAAATAAGGCGACCGGCCCAAATCCTCGGAGAAAAAAGGGGTACATTTTTGCCACAAAAAAAAGATACCCCCAACGGAGAGAGGCTGGATCCGCCAGTGCCAACTTGTTGACCAAAGAGGTAATGGTGGGGACCAGGCCAGGACCATCTGGGGCATTCCACGACAGATCGACCAAGGGTTCACACAGCCACATCTTTTATTTTGATGAAATTTTGTCTATAGGGTTATCTTATGCCCTGAAGTCGATTTTGGCATCGGCAGTTCCTAAGGTCAACGGTTCTCAAGATATAGCCTCGGCCATTTTTGCGAGGTCACGCTGCATGGTAATCTTTGGAGGTATGTAGCTCCAAAACCACTGAACATAATGCATCATATAGCCATATCATGGTGACCGCAATGAACTAAGAAACATTCTGATAATCTCCGATTTGCAAAATTTTGACTTGATTTTTTGATGACGTCATTTTTTTGTGCCTATACCCCTTTTCCGTCAAAAATTTCATTTTTTCATATTAAGGCTTTACTATTTATCTCGAGATAGGAAAAATAAAAAAGGTGATATTTCTTAAAATATTTTATTTTATTTTTTAATACTTCAGTTTTTTGCCAATACAGCATTTTAAGGCATTTGCAGTAGAATACCGCCACTGGCACTGCAGGTAGAAGGTGATGGGGGTCAACGCCCCCCAAAATGACCCATAACCAAACCCTCTTAACCCCTCCCAAAAAAAATTAATGGTACAAGTATGTTCAAAACAGTAGGTAATAAACAATGCACATTAGGCACCCATGAAGGTGTTGGAAATATATATCCTGCGTTACTTGCCGGAAAACCCAATGCCATGAAAAAGTATCCACATGCCCCCCCCCCCCCCTTCCCCCTGGAGGCCAGGAGGGCCCTTTTCGGCGGCGGAGGACCCTTACGAGACCGCGCGAAGTGCGATATAATGGGCTCTTTCCCACGCGAAGCGTGTTCTTTAGAAAGTTTAGAGCACTTCTGAGGCCCTTTAAAGCCAACAGGGCCCTCTCTGGAAAGACCAGAGGTCCCTTTGGCCGTTCAAAAGAGCCCTGTTCATGTCAGAGGGGCCCCTGGCCAGACCAAAAGGGCCCCTGCGAGGGTCAGAGGGTCCCCGAACACGTCGAATGGCCTCTATCCAGCACAGAGGGGCCCCTGGGCCGGTCGAGAGGCCCCTGTGCATGTCGGCAGGGCGACAAAGCAGCCAGCGCAGTCCCTTGCCGGGTCATAAGGGGCCCTGAGCAGGTTGGAGGGCCAGACCCCTTGGCCAGACCCCAGAGGGCCCTGGGAAGTTCAAAGGGCCCCTGCACAGGTCAGAGGGGCCCCTGACCAGACCGAAAGAACCCCTAGGTGGGTCAGGACGGCCGCCGAACACGTCGAATTGGTCCCTAGCCAGCACAGAGGGGCCCCTGGGCAGCTCGAGAGGCCCCTGAGCATGTCGGCAGGGCGACAAAGCAGCCAGCGCAGTCCCCTGTCAGGTCGGAAGGGCCCCTTAGAAGGCTGGAGGGCCTCTGGACAGACCAGATGGCCCTAGAAAGTTAAAAATGCCCCTGTGAAGATCGGAGGAGACCCTGACCAGACAGAAAGGGCCCCTGGGCGGGTAAGAAGGACTCCTGAACATGCCAAATTGGCCCCTAGCCAGCACAGAGGGGTCCCAGGGCAGGTTGGAGGGCCCCTTGAGCAAGTCGACAGGGCAACAAAGTAGCCAGCGCAGTCCGACCAGAAGAGTCGCTGGGCAGATCGGAGAGGCTCCTGGGCAAGTCAGAGGAGCTCCTGGCTAGACCGAAACGGTCCCTGGGCCGGTCAGAAGGACCCTTGAACATGCCGGACGAGTTCCTAGCCAGACTGGAGGTGCCCCTGGGCAGGTCGGAGTGACCCCTGAGCATGTCGGCAGGGTGACAAAGCAGCCAGTTCAGTCCCTGGCCAGGTCGGAAGGACCTCTGAACAGGCCGAATGGGCCCCTTGACACACAAGAGGAGCTTCTTGGAAGGTCAGAGGAATCCCTGGTCAGACCGGAAGGGCCAAAAGCACGTAGAGATCACAGATGAAGATTAAATACAAGAGGACTTTTTGAATGACTTTTTTTTTGTTTCATATTAAGACTTTACTATTTATCTCGAGATGGGAAAAAAATTCAAAAACTAATTTTTCTATAAATATTTTATTATATTTTTTGAATACCCACAAGAAAAATATTAAAATCGGACCTTTCGGGTATATTGCAACACCCTTCGTCAGCGATTAAGAGGCATTCGGTAGCGAGTGATTGCTCGTCTTTAAAGGGATATTGCCACCTCCGGAAGATTTCTAAAAAGCAACTTAAATGAATGGTGAGGATCAACAATCATGTATGCTCAAGCTCAAACTTGCTCCTGCAGCACCTAAGGCAGTGTATCGGCACAATATTTTGTATTTATTTCTGACTCCAAAACGTTGGTCCCAACTGTGCTCAATACTAGATTCATGATGGCCGCTCTCATCCAGTTTGGCTGTGGTATTGGCGCCCGCCCAAAGCCGAAGCGTACGAATTCGCCGAGACTTGACCTTGGAAAGTCTATCTGTGTTATAAGGTATAGGTCACATAACTCTTACGGTCCCAAAGTCGAGCCATAGCAATTCTTGCTGTTTTATTATGAAAGAGGCTAAGGTTGTTGAAAATATAATTAACTGCATACGCTTTTTAATTTTAAAGTGCACTGACGGAACGGTGATGTTGAGATTGCAACATTCAAAATAAAATAACAGTCCGCAAAGAAGTGATTCTAAATAGTGATGTGGCACTCCAATTTTACGAATGATTGGCAAGCATGAGTGGTGCAAATATATTTTTTTATCTAATGGGGAGAGTTTCGGGAACAAATTTTGCAGGTGAAATCGGACACGCTTAATCGACCGATACACACCAAAAACTCCATATTGGCCTGAGAGGTGGCAATGTCCCTTTAAGACGAGCAATGACATGTTACCGAATGCCTCTTAATCGCTAACGAAGGGTGTTACAATATGGCCGAAAGCTCCGTTTTTGTTTTGTTTGTAGAGTAAGCCCTCTTTGTATTTAACCCTCGCCCGGGTAGGGGGTGAATGCCACTGCCGTCGGTTTTTTGGAAATAACTCGCGTAGTTTTCAACCGATTACAATGGAACTTTCAGTATCGTACTGTTAAACAATTTGACACCTACCATAAAAAATGAACTTCTAACCCACATGACCCGTGACCTACGACCTGTTTCTCAAGGCCATGTCAGGCGCAACTGGCATCCCGTAGTATCGATGCATGTAACTTCTGCAGTTTCCGAGTGTTTGTTAAGTTCAGGAGCATATGCACAGGTGTTTCCAGGTGATATTTGTGGTTTCCACTGATATTGTGACCTCGTTTGACCTTTTCAGAGGTCAACCGAGGTCATTGACCTTCGATGACCTCATATTACTTTTTTGCTTCTGGCGGTTTCTTAGAACATTTTGTGACGCTGATTTCAAATGTGGGATACATTTTACATAATGATATGCTCTACTGGGGTCATACGCTTCCACAGGTCAACCGAGGTCACTGACCTCCGATGACCTGACATGACCTTTTTTTGGAATTTGGCAGTTTCTAGGACATTGTGACGCTGATTTAAAATTTGGCACCCATTAAACATTATGATTTGCTCATTCACGTTTCTAGCTCGATTAAATTCACTTTATATGCATTTACAATTGTGATGACTTTTGAGTCATTGATATGACCTCAGAGGTCACATAATGAATCAAGACCTTAAAATCGGATATCAGCGGCTTCCTCTCGTCACAAGAAACACGCTCGTTTTTGAATCGAAGCTCTAGCTCAACTAGGGGCGAAACGCTAAGGGGGTGGGGGGGGGGTCGTACCCCCTACCCGAACACGTAGTGATTTTACCCTACCCGGGCGAGGATTAATATATATATCACCCACTCCACATCATGTATTTTCGCGGATCCAGATCCTCCCCCATAACCCCCAAATGCAGTGCAAGTGGCGGTATTCTACTGCAAATGCCCTTAAAATGTTGTGTTGGCAAAAACTGAAGTATTCACAAAATAAAATAAAATATTTTTAGAAAACTTCCTGTTCTATTTGTTTTCATGTCACGAGATAAATAGTGAACCTTTAATATGAAAAAAACAAATGTAATTTTTGACGGGGAAGGGGTATAGACACAAAATATAAAACAATGTGACGTTATCAAAAAAGCCAAATTCAAAATGTTGAAAATTAGAGATGATCAAAATGTTGCCCAGCTCATTGCAGTCACGAAAATATGCTATATGATGGATTATGTTCGTTGGTTTTGGAGCTACAGGCCTCAAAGATTACCCTGCAGCGTGACCTCGCAAAAATGCCCGAGGCTATATCTCGAGAACCGTTAACCTTAAGGAGGTCAACCGAAGTCATTGACCTCCGATGACCTCAGATGACTTTGTTTGGCTTCTGACAGTTTCTAGGACATTTTGTGACGCTGATTTCAAATATGGGGTCCATTTTACATAATTATGTTCCACTGGGGTCATGCGCTTGCACAGGTCAACCGAGGTCACTGACCTGAGATGACCTGACATGACCTTTATGGAATTAAGATTATGTGAGGAAAAATGATCTTAACCATGTCAAATATTTTTTTTTTTAGAAAAAAGCCAGGAAGATAGACAAACAAGCTTTCGGCATTACGCCATTATCAAGTTTCAACATATTTGTTTCCCATAAACACGCACACTCGCATCAACTTCAAACGTCCTCAGCGGCAAAGATCTTCTTAACAATATACAGATTATCACACTCGCATATGCATCAAGTAATAATCACGCAGTTTTTGTTTTAGATGAAAACAATTACAATGCATATTTGCATATATTGCATATATTGCATCGCCATATACATTATAAAATCATGAGCACGCCATATACAATCATGAACATTCATTGCATCGCCATATACAATCATGAGCAGGGGCGCAGCCAAGGGGGTCACAGGGGGCACGTGCCCCCCCCCCCCCCCCCCATTGGGTCGAGGGGCCCGAAGGGCCCCTCGGCCCAATGGGAGAAGGCCTCGGCCCCTCAGCCCAACTCCTATGATAGGTATCGACGTACAACTTACAGTACCTTATGTTGCATTAATTATACGTCTTTTTACAAAAGTTCAATGAAATTGTTGTAGCACTTTGGGAGATCATGACGTTTTAATGACGTCATGTCACACCATTTTTGGTCGAAAAACGATAAATGTTTTACAAATCGTAGAAAATCGAGTTTTGAAGCAGATTGTAAATGAAAGACGTCAAAAGAAAGGAAATGGCATTCTCTTCAAAACTACCATCTCAGATTTGCGAAAGTTTGGGTTTTTGACTCCTAAAAATACAAATATAAAATTTTCCAGAGAACTTTTCAATTTTTCTTTCTTTCTTGAAGATATGAAAAACGGAATCTATCTGAGTGAACCAGGTATGGACGATACCCAAACCAAATTTCAAAGCAATATCTTAATTGACTTATGGCTCCGTAAGCATGAGTAACTCATGACGTCATTTTTTTAAGTTACGTTTTTGGGGGCTTTTATTGACCAGATACAGACAAATAAATGCCACCACTGTTTTTCTGAGACAAAACTGGTCTAGAGACATGCCTTTTTTATTTAGATGAATCAATTTCAAATTTTGACCTTATGTGACCTCACCTTGACCATATATGGTGTCAGGTTGTGAAAATGGTTGCTACTATCAAATTCTACGTGTACAATAACCTTCGTAGACCTCTTGCCAAAAGTGACCTTTTGTGACCTGATCTTGACCTTAACCTTTGCTTACAATTTATTTTTGTCCTAATGCGGGAGATGTATTATATCTGTGAGAGTACTTTGTGCGATAATAGTCTCAATCTAAGGCTTTGGATGGAAAGTATGGCCCAAAAACTAAAATACCTTAATTTTGACTGTTGGCCTGGCCGTGTCCTGAGATGTGACCTTATTTTGAAAATGTCTCATAAACGTTAGAGGCGGCTCATTGAGAGCTTTCAATTACGGCCTTGCGCGTCTCGCTGCGGTTATTGGTTCGGAATATAACGAAGGGGCAGAATCTGCCCCCCCCCCCCCCCAGCGTGTTCGACCGAATACCCCAGCGGGGCGCGGGTTAATTTCTTATTAAATCAGAAAATATGTCAAATTTTGGGCGAATTTGGGCGGTTTGGGGCATGTCAGCTTGCCCCCCCCCCCCCCCCCTGCTGGATCTGCCAGTGGCCATACACTAAGACAAGCTACTTGAAAATCCCGTGGGCGCTTAACATTTTCAATGGAGGTTTTATACGTTGCTATTTTCTGAAGTTGTCTTTCCAAACTTACGACGGATCGTTTCGCGTAAAGCCCCTCCGCACTCCATAGTCTACACATTAGTGACTGTGAATTACCTCGAATTTATGTGTTTCCAATGTAATATGTCACAAACGTGAGCAATCGGGACAACGTAAAATGTTGAGGGCCAGACGTTCCGCGTTGCCTCTTATTGATTGTGTTGCTGCTGGGACCTTCAAGGTGCCTTGTGCGTGCATCTAAAATGGTTAACCCACGCACAGACTGGGTTTGCACCAAGTTCGAACCGACGGGGGGTGGATACCCGCCCCTACAATATTTCAAAAGTCATGCAACGTATAGCGACAAACAGAAACAGGTTAGATAGCTCAAAACAAACAAGGTCCAATGAATGTACTAAGTCATTATTTTAGGTCAGGTCATTTAGGTCATTGAGGTCACCAGAGGTCAACAAAGGTAAAATTTAGGCCATAAATGGGTGTTCTTCCCAAAACCCGTCTATATCTCGAGAACAAAAAGAGGTAGCGACGCGCGAGAGAAAAAAAAACGTCCGAAAGATTACTGGCGGATCCAGGAGGGGGAGGACATCAGGGGGGGCCCCGCAGGAATCTGGGAGGGGGGAATTCAATACAAGTATCCCCCCCCCCCTCCGCGCGTTCCCAATTTATCGTAAAATCGTCTTTCCAGCAGTCAAAATCCAGCTATCCACAGTCAAAAACCGGAAAATTTCGCGCCGCTTCGCGGCATGACACAACTTTCGCAATAGCTTATACAAATTTGGAAAATGGGAAAATGAATTCCATTAGGTAAGTGTCTGGCAGAGGCTCTCCTTGGTGGTTATTGCTGGCACTGGCGGATCCAGCGGGGCATCAGGGATAAATACCCCCCCCCCCTTCCACAGGAGTCTTAGAGGGGCATCCAATACAAGTATGCCCCCCCGCACGTTCCCTGCACTGAACGTGAAAAACAATGATGTTAGGAGAAAACTTCATGAAAACAGAAGTTTTTTTCTTCTCTCGAGTGATTTTATTTGAAGTTTGTATGCATCCCTTTCTTTCAATGATAGACAAAACAGCGCACCTGATGCAATTCAAGCAGCCCCGGTGACACTTAACCCGCACCCCGCTGGGGAGGGGGGGGGGGGGCAGAATCAGCCCCCTCCCGGATTTTCTCAATAATTTCAAAACTATAATAGATATCAACGTCAAATTTTCAGAACATTTTTCTGCATCAATTCTACGCCTTTCCTCTCAAAGTACAATTAAATTGGTGCAGTATTGTGGGAAATAATGACGTTTTAATGACGCCATGTCATGCCATTTTTGGCGGAAAAACGATAAATGTTTGAACAATCGTAGAAAATAGAGTTTTGAAGCAAATTGCAAATAAAAACGTCAAAAGAAAATTAATTACATTTTCTTCAAAATGGCTATCTGTAATATTCGAAATTTTGTGTCTTTGACCGTCCAAAATAGGAAAAACTTTTTTTTCGGAAAAAAAAAATCATTTTGTTGTGAATTTGAAAAGTGAATTTCTTAGCTCGAATACCAAAGTAAGGCGACCGGCCCAAATCTGCAGGGAAAATAGGGGTACCTTTTTGCCACAAAAAGATGCCCCCACGGAGAGAGGCTGGATCCGCCAGTGCGAAAGATAATTTAATTTGTTGTCACTCAGGCTTCATCAGATTTGATCTCGGGTCAATAGCTAGCTCAGGGAAGGCCATCGAACGTGAAATATTCTCAAAATAGCGGAATTGTTTTTAGGGAATAACTTTTGATATACGCATGCTAGAGTGATACTTACCGTTTTTACCATTGTGTTTCTCTGTCGAGACATCGAATGGTATATCGGATGATCATGACCTAGTTAGGTCATATTCGAAAATTGACATTTCCTGTGCTCAGGTCAAGGCAGATCAAGTTCAAATTTTACACCAATCAACGTGTCTCGACGAGCGAAGCATATTGTTGATAACTCCATTACTCTACCTTCATTTGGCAAAGAGTTATTGAATAGAAAAACACGTAACCTCTTGGGTCACCTGAGTTGACCTCGTAGAGGTCACATAACAAAAATGTGACTTGGATCTTTGCATTTGGCACAAGAATGGTGTAGGCATCTGGTGAAAACTGGTAAAATATAAGCGTTTTTTTGTGGATTTATACGTGTTTTTATTTTCTCCATTTACTTATAATGGAAGTTTACCAATCGAATTGACCTTCGGTCACCAATATTACAAATTCGAGATATACTAATTATAGGTACTTATGGGCTATGGCCTAAATGAATCCTGTGAGTTTCAAACCGCTCGGTCGATCACTTTGGCACGACCACAAACTTTCAAAAACTTGCTTGTAGGTGGGATCACTGAACATGACTTGTTAACCTGACCTGAGATGACTCGAGATAAAAAATGGCACACAATTTGGGTGATTGTTCCCCAAAGAGTGACGCCAAGTTTAGCGGCGCTGCGTGTCGACGTTTTACAATATTTACGAAAACTTGGGGGGCGGATATCAGGGGACGGATATCCGCCCCCCAAGTCGGTGCGCGTGTTAATACTTCACATCATGGTGCCAACAGGGATCAGTTACCACATTTTTTTGGGGATCAGACTAAGAACTTATCAGTCAATCTATGCATAGGTTTTGTTCGACATGGGTCTGTCTGACGTTTTTTTGTTGCGACTATTTGGGGGCCCGGCAAAATATAGTGACCCAAATCCGAGGATATATCATTTTACGCCATTTTTTTGTGTGGGGGGGTTTGATCGAAGGGGCCCCTCGGGATGCTGTGCCCCCCCCCCCCCCCCCTCCCTTGACGAAGGTCTGTCTGCGCCCCTGGATCTGACCTTAGGTCACCGATATTGGAAATCCAAAATAAACGAATTGTAGGTACTTATGACCTTATTAAGTCATGTGAGTTTGAAACCGCTCGGTCAATCACTGTGGCTTTGGCACGACTTTCAAAAACTTGCTTGGAGGCGGGGTCACTTAACTTTCAAAAACATGCTTGGAGGTAGGTTCACTTAACAGGACCTGTTGACCTGACCTGAGATGACAAGAGATACAAAATTACACAAAATGTGGATAATTGATGCCCAAAGAGCTATGCTAAGTTTGGTGGCGCTATACACCGCCGTTTTTCCAATATTTACGAAAACCTCTGATGGGCGGATATCTGCACCCCACGTCGGTGCGCGTGTTAATACTTCACATGGTGCCAAAGGGAGTCAGTTGCCGCACATTGTTTTGTATCAGACTACGGTACTTATCAGTCAATCTACGCATGGGGTCTGTTCAACATGGGTCTGTCCGACGTTTTTTTTTGCGATAATTTAGGACCCCTGCAAAATATAGAGGCATAAATCCGAGGAGATACCATTTCGCGTTTTTTTTTGGGGGGGCCTTTGGCCGAGGGGGCCCTCTGGGGATGCTGTGCCCCTCCCTTGCCGAAGGTCTGGCTGCGCCCCTGATCATGAGCACTCATACATCCATGGCCGCAACTGTAAGTGTTTGTGTAAAGTTTGTGTGTGTGTGTGTGTGTGTGTGTGTGTGTGTGTGTGTGTGTGTGTGTGTATGTATTGTGTGTGAGGGAAGCCTTCAATGGACGAGGGGCCAGGAGCTTCTCATGACGTTCATGGTGGGTTTGAGGTTTCTAATCTGAATGGATTATTTTAATTTCGGCACTGTCGCGACCTGAGTTTATTATTTCTATATTAAAGCCGGTATTAATATCTGTGTTTGATGCGTCTAGATGAAAGTCCGTTATGTGTTCCCAAGAGGCGTGTCCGGTCTCCGTAGCCGAGCGTCACTAAGGTGTTCGTTGAATTTGTATCGTACGGGGCGGGTACATTCGCCTATGTAGGAATCAGTGCGTCTATTTGTTTCGCACATCTTGCAAGTTATTTTATAGACCACATTTTTCTTAGCGCATTTGCCCTTAAGCCCATTTTCGCAAGTGTGGCAGTGTCTCTGGCCAGCCGGGCATGGCGGTTTTGAGAAGGCTTTTTGGAATTTGGCAGTTTCTAGGACATTGTGTGACGCTGATCTCAAATTTGGCACCCATTAAGCAAAATCATGTGCTCATTCACGATTCTAGCTGGATTTTTTCTTCTTTTTAATTCAACTGTATCACCAACGGGATGAACCCAATGACTGGCGAAGTCAAATAGTTAAAAACGTAAACACATACACACAAATACAGCTACAGAAGTATAAATAAAAAGACTATAAAATAAAAAAATACTAAATACGAGTTACATGTCACGCAGAACATCATGCAATCCACACTGCTTCCTGACATACTTCAGCACCTGCCGCTTGAAGGAGCCATGACCATCATCGAAGATGGCCATGGCTTGGAAGAATGGCCATGGAAGAATTTCTATGCATTTACAATTTGGATGACTTTTGGGTCATTGACATGACCTCAGAGTTCACCTAATGACCCAGGCCTTAACATCGGATATCAGCGGCTTCCTCTCGCCACAAGCAACACGCTCGTTTTTTAATCGAAGCTCTAGCTTAATTAGAGGCGAAACGCCATGGGGTCGTACCCCCCCCCCCCCCCCTCCCTACCCGGTCACGTAGGTGTTTTTCCCTACCCGGGCGAGGGTTAAAGCTGGAAATGTGCACTTTCTCGTTTTTCCACATTTTGCTTGAGACGATCCTATCACATCCTTGCCAGCTGCCACTGGATCAGCATGCATCTTGTTTGTGCGCTTTACCGATTAACACCCACCGTCACCAAACATACCTATGGAAAGAGTGCAATTGGAATTATCTCAAGCGCATTCACATTCAGCCATTTTAGCACATCCAGCCGGGACAGTGAAACCAGTTGTGGTACGAAGAGTTTCATGCCAAATGCTTTGTTGAATATTTTACACAAATACATTCACATATACTTTCGCTGAAGATAACGTTTTAGCTCTGGTTGTATTTCGTATTTCATAAACATATTCCTAGCTTATATGTCCAGTGAGATATTCAGTTTTGTTAAAGGGCTAACGTTCTATTGATCATCGTTTTCTCCTTCGAGCATCTGAATCACTTCCGACTCTTGGTGACGACGTGGCAGTAAGTGACATCCAGATCGTGGAGAGGCTCATATTTGTGATGGTAGCGTAGCTCCGTGTATGTGTTACAAGTCCGTCGTATTTTGATAATTTTGTGACTTTAATTTCTCGTACGAGCGCTAATGGGGCGTAATAGCCGAGTGGTTAAGACGTCTGGCTCTCACGTGGGGAGCCCGTGTTTCGAACCCCGGTAGAGCTATGGCCCCTGGGCGCTAATATGACCAATGTGTTCGCTGGCGCTCCATAAGAGTTGGCGACCAAGTGCGTCGTCAATTCTTTTATAAAAAGGAAAAAGGATCGTACGAACGCTAAATGTATAACCGTATTTTCTGGAGGTGATATGTTATAACTTATACCACGTTATGGTTATCCAGATTTGTGCACACGGCTAATTTGGTCGTCTTATGATCCTATTCTTATGTAACATAGATAAGTGAAATTAGGTTACAAACCTGACTCGGTAAACAACAGGCCAGCATGCCGCGCATTTGCGGCTCGTCGGGGCACGGAGAGCTGTGACAAAAATATATTTATTTATTTATTAACCTCGTAGTAGCCGTCCCCTATACATGGCCGAAGCCAAAGGGGCTATTCCTGGCACAGAGTCACACAATGATGGCGTTGAAGTGGGTAAAATACAAGCATACAGTACAGTTAAAAGTCGAAATGAACATATCAGTCTGTGTCACATCAGATCAGCCCATCAGCGGCGATCGTCATCGTTACCAGACACCAGTCGCCTCTTCAATGCGCGCTTAAACAATGTGATAGGCATGGCGGTACACTCAGGTGGCAGCGAGTTGTACTGGTCAGCGGCACGATACACGAACTGCCTTTTACCCGCTGCTGAGCCGCGTATGTTGGGGAGACTCAGCAGGTCGTCTCTACGGGTGCTATGCACGTGGTTAGGTCGCTCGCGGTTTCTACGGAATTGGACGGCCAGAGACTCAGGCTGCCCAGTGCGACGGACCTTGTGGAGCAGTGTCAGTGTGACCCCGGACTTGGACGACCAAGTCCGGGGAATCCAGCCAGCCCAGGTCCTCTCGCACGCCAGAGATGTGATCGAATTTGCGCTTTCCAGAAATGATGCGAGCTGCAAAGTTGAATATTCTTTGGATGATAGCCAGATTTTTTCCAGAACCGTTACCGTACACTGCGAGTCCGTAGCGGATATGCGAGAAGACCAGGGCCGAGACGAGGGTGGGTAGGCAGCCGCGTGGTAGGTAGTGACGTAGGTGAGAGATGGCGGTCAGGATGCCAACACACCTCCGAGACAGCTGCTCAACGTGTGAATCCCAAGAAAGATAACGGTCGAAAGTGATACCGAGATTTTTGGCTTCGTTACCGGGGACGAGGTCCGTGTTGCGAAATTTCACTGTGAACGAGGGCATGTTGCGTAAGTTTTGCCGAGTGCCGATAGGGAGAAGCTCAAATTTTGTTTCGTTCACTTTAAGACCGCTTGACCGAAAGTACGCGTCCAGGGAGGATAGGGCTGCTTCCATGTCACCGATCAGAGCCGGAAGGGCGGATTTTTGGCCAGAGACGAGAACCTGGGTGTCGTCGGCGTATTGCGTGACAAAAGCGCCAGCGGCATGCAGGCTGAGGTCATTTGCAAATAGAGTAAAGAGTAGCGGGCCGAGAGAGGAGCCTTGGAAAACTCCCTGAGTGATTGGACGAGATGCCGATATCAATGTTGAGGAGAGACTGACGCTCTGCGTATGGCCGGACAGGTAGTTAGCAAACCAGGAAGTGTCGATGCAGTAAAGCTGCAATTTGGCTAGCAGTTTGGCATGATCGATGACATCGAAGCAGCGACTCAAATCGATAAGACAAAGGAGCGAAATTTTACTTTGATCCATGGCGGAAAACGCGCGGTCTGAGATGTTGATGAGGGCTGTCTCGGTAGAGTGCCGGGGCCTGAAACCGTGCTGGGATGGGGAGAGGAGATGGTTGGATGCGAGGTAATGGTGGAGCTGGTGCTGTACCACCTTCTCCACTACCTTCGCCATGACAGGAAGGATTGAGATGGGACGGAAGTTGGAAGGATTGTCAGGATCCCCGGACTTGTGTATCGGGTGTACCAGGGCATGCTTCCAGACTGCTGGGACTTCGTTAAAAGTGATGCTAGAGTTGATGATGTGCAGTAAAAGAGGGCCGATAGTGTCGAATGAAAGTTTTAAAATGCGAATGCAAAGACCATCGTTGCCACACGCGGATGTGTTGCGCATGTTAAACATGATGAGGTGCAAATTACTGAGGGTGATGGGTTGCAGGGTAAAAGCGCAGGCGCCTACGCGCGGCAGCCGCACCGGCACCTCCTGGATGGCACCGAGCGCGGCCACCTCTGCGGCCACCCGCGGGCCGACGCCGACAAAATACTCATTCATGACGTCAGGAGTGACAGCTGGAAGCACGCCCCGGCTTGGTCGCTTGTCAGTGATGATGTGACGCATGTGCCGCCAGAGGGCGCTAGGGCCATCGTCACGGATCCTGTCGGTGATATCGCACCTGCTGTCCGCACGAATCGCTGAGCGCACCTCCCGATTGAGCTGGCGGTACTCGGTGGAGGCGTGCCCGCCGGCACGCAGGGCTACGCCTCTACGGACAATCAGGTCACGGGTCTGGTCGGATACAGGCGGAGCCACCGGGTTCCTAAGCCTAACATCTCTAAAAGGGGCATGTCGATCGATAACAAGCCGTACCCGGCTGGAAAACAGCTCCCACTTCACCGCAACCGAGTTAGTGGCGAGCACAGCGGACCAATCGACAGCAGCCAGATCGCGATGGTAGGCATCAGTGTCAATGCGACGCAGCATTCGAGCACGCACGACAGTAGGTATATGGCGAGGCTTAGGTAGTTTAAAAGACATCCGGATGAACTTATGAGGGCTAAAATGACAGTGACGAGTACCAGTGTGTAGATAACGGAGACGCCGAACGTCCTCGTTTGAAGCAGGCTCATTCCTACCTTTGGGTAAAGAAATAACAATTCAATTTCGATGTCCGCTTAATATCATCTTTAGAACTTACGTCAGCATATTTAAGGTCGATAAAGTATTTTATATATGCTTAGGCGTTTTTTTTTACATCGTACCGTTTGTGTTGTACAGTTATGACACGGCCGCCTCCAAAACAGGTGTTTGTCAGTCATCGGCTCTCGACGTCATGCTGTTCAAACTATATTTGTTTTAAATTATGAATCTTTGCAACGAAATTTGGGTATCTGAAGGCCACATTTGCCCCCCCCCCCCCAACTGAGCGGCTGGATCCGCCCCTGATACCTAGTCATCGGGTTAAAGTCGATAACATGTGCAATTTTAACTAAGGAAAATTTGTTTTAAATCAGCTCTCAATGCATAAGCATGCGAAATCCGATGAGTTTGCAGAATTGTGTGAGACTTTTGGGGATCACACACACCTTTTTTTTCTTCCTATTCTTCCCAGAACGGCCTATAGCCATTTTCCGGGGAGGGGCAATGACCTCTGGCAATTTGCCAGGCAAAAAACTACGTTAACCGGTTTATGTGACCCGGAGCAAACTAGGGACTAGGGCAGCTATTTTACGTTACTAATTACGTTAACCGGTTTATTTGTACCCGGAAAAATTATTTGTTCAAAGTAAATATAATATCTAACATTACGTTAAGTATTTCGTTCAAGGTCAAATATAATATCTAGCATTACGTTAAGTATTTCGTTCAAGGTCAAAAATAATATCTAGCTTTACGTTAAGTATTTCGTTCAAAGTCAAAAATAAGTCAAACACGAGACACACATGCATACATATTTTTATTACAATACACTTGTACAGTGTCAGTGTTGATGGAGCCGTGGCGGTGCCGTCATTGCCACAACGGGAGACTGTTGCCAGTCTGCCTGGCTCCGGCGCCTCGGCGAGACCTGGTTGTGGGGTGTATTTAGCTGGGCGAAAAGTCCTGAATAATAAAAAACCCAGCGTCTAAGGCAAAGGGGAAAAAACCTGCGCGGTGGGCCAAAAATGCGCAAGGCCAAAAACCCCTGTTATATTTGATTAGCTAATCGTGTTTGGTAGAGATAATCTAAGAGGAGACCTATCAATTCAGGATAACTATCACCTAACAGTGTTTGAAGATTTAATGTGATGCCATTTTGTTGTGTGTAATTAATAATGTTCTGTCGTTTATCGTTGTGTACTGGGCAAGTAATAAGTAAGTGCTTGATTGTGTAGCGCGGATAACCTGGGCAATGTTGGCAATTTGGTGGCGGGAGATTCTCCATAATATAATAATGAGTAATTTTTGTATGACCGAGACGGAGGCGCGCCAAAATTACCTCCTTCTCTCTACAATTCTGGTGACTAGATATAAAATGTTGGACTTTTGGCTTGATTGGATAAAGATGAAAATGCGGAGCGGCGTCCCACTCGCTCTGGCGCAGTACGCTAAGTTGAGAATTACTATAATTTAACCCGTCTGATACTGGGCTTGGAAGATTGTTTACTGAAGGTAATTCTAGGCTCAATTTCGCAAGTCTGTCGGCTTCCTCGTTTCCCGGGATACCTGCGTGTCCTGGGATCCAGAGGAATTTAATACTATTGTTTTTACTGTTTAAATACTTGATTAGTTGTCTGATTTTAAATACTATCGGGTTTCTACATTCACTAATCGAGGAAATAGCCGTGAGCGAGGCGGACGAGTCTGTGCAAATGACTACTTCCTTAAGTTTTTCTTTTCTGACGTATATTAATGCTAATAAAATGGCTGACAATTCGCTGTGTATACGCTATTTATGTCGGGAAGTCTAAAGTTATTGCTAACTGTGTTTGTGTAGAATGCACCACCGGTTCGGCCTTCGCCCCGTGAACCGTCTGTGTATATGTATGTGTATGTGTTGTGTTGTGATTTGTGTTCGTGGAAGAGTGAGAGTGTTTCTGACGCGGTGACTGTGTTTTTGTTGTGTGTGAAGAGGCGGTGTGTGTCTGGTGTTGTGTCGAGCCAGTGAGGTGTGAGTGGTGGCGTTGGCATTGTGGTGATGTGAGCGATGTTGAATAGTGTGAGTGTTTGTCTGATTCTGTGACTGATAAGCGGGTGTCGTTTTTGTAGTAGTGTTTGTCGTCTTGTGGGTGCGGGGTGGGTTAAGATGTGGAATGTTGGGCGTGTGGGGTGTGAACTTGCTCTGGCGTAGAATCTAAGTAGTGTGTATTTGCGTCGGCGGCAGAGTGTGGGAATGTTAGTGTCGATGTGTAAGTTTGTGGTGTTGGTGGTGCGGCAGGCTCCAGTCACGATGCGCAAGGCAGCGTTTTGGACAGTTTGCAATTTTTTAATTTGTTTGGAACATATGTCATCAAATAAGAATGCGTTATAATCCAGTACTGGGCGTATCAGGGAAGTATATAGTTGGAGGAGAGTGGCGCGATCTGCGCCCCACTCTCGACCAGCCAATGACTTAATAATATTAATTCGTCGCGTACATCTCTGCACTAAATCATTGAAGTGTGGGATGAACGAGAGACGTGTGTCTAGCGTTATTCCCAGATACTTGAATGATTTGACAAAAGGGATAATTTGATTGTTATATTTTAATGGAATGTAGGGTTCCACATATGCAGGTTTCTTTGAAAAAATTAGAGATGCAGATTTACTTGGAGAAATTTCCAGACCCCATTGGTCGCACCAAACCTTTATATCAATGAGTACTAGTTGTAACGTTTTGCTGGCTTGATCGACACTCGGGTGCGAGAACCACACCGCCAGGTCATCAGCGTACATTGAAAATTTGAGACCTTTGTCGATCTTATTAATATTACTGAAGATGTCGTTAATCATAATTAAAAATAGGGTCGGGGAGAGGACCGATCCCTGTGGGACACCGTGGTCCTGATTTTGATTTGGAGAATATGTGTTGCCGCACCTTACATTAAAAGTTCTATTTTCTAAAAAGTTTTGGATGAATTTGGCGAGTCGACCTCGAATTCCGGCCTTATGGACCTTTACTAGAAGTGCGGTTTTGTTGACTCTGTCAAACGCAGCTCTCAAATCAAGAAAGAGGGCAATTGTGACCTCTCTCCCTCGAAAGCCGCGCTGGACAGAGTCGATAAGACCAACTAAATTGTCCGCAGTGGAACGACCAGGTCGAAAACCACTTTGGTGTGGGGTAAGTAAATTATTTGATTCAATGTATGTCCTGATGCGTCCATTAACCATGCGTTCGAATAGTTTACATGCACAACTAGTTAGAGAAATAGGGCGATAGCTAGCGGGAGAAGATTTAGGTTTGCGAGGTTTAATTATAGGAATTAGCGTACTATTATGCCAAGATCCAGGGAAAGTGCCGTCAAACCACATGGTATTGAAGGCTGTTAGTAAGTTGGTGAGACCAGTCTCTGTCAAGTTTTTAAAGAAGGAGTAGTCAATTTGATCTGGCCCTACAGAAGTTTTACCACATTTACCTATAGCGTACGTTAACTCTGAGTTGGTAAAAAGAGAGTTGTATATTTCTACGTTATTAGAGTCAAAGCTGATAGATTGAAATTGATCGTTAAGTTGGTTAGCAAAAGTTGGTGTACATTGTTGTGCTGATGATATGTTAGCGTAGTGTTGTGCAAATTGTGTTGCCACCTCTAGGGGAAGCGTGTAAGATGTGTTGTGTATTTGTAAGTGTGGGATTTTGTATGCCGGTGGTCTTTTATTTGAAAACGATTTGATTAATGTCCAAATTTTTGAGAGGGAGGTAAATCGATTAAAGGTAGATGAGAATTCCTGCCAAGATTCTTTTTTGCTTTGTCAATGATTGTTTTAGCCAAAGAGCGGGTTTTCCGTACTTCGTGTTCGTTTTCTGCAGTTGTACAAGATTTAAATTTTCGAAATGCTCTTTTCCGGAGGGCAACAGCTCTTTGGCATTCTGTGTTCCACCACGGGGCAGTACGCTGCCTCGGGTGGTGTTGTGTGTGTGTGCGTGTGTGTGGAATGTGCTGGTGTGCTGATGCGAGAATAGTGTTTAAAAATGTGTTAATGTCGGTCTGGGAGTCTGCGGGGTGACTAGTGTCAATGTGTTTTTGAAAGGAGGACCAGTCGGCTTTGCGAAGGTTCCATCTAGGCAGAGAGTAAAAATTTGTCTGTCCTGAAGGGACTTGGAGTTCTAAGTGAATTGGGAAATGATCGCTAAAAAGAGGGTCTGATTGTGCGTTAAATGTAAAAAGAGTCGCGATGCGTGGTGTGGCGAAGGCGAGATCGATGGCGCTGTAAGTCACCTCGCCTCCTGAGTGGTGTACGTGTGTGGGTGATTGGTCGTTAAGGAAGACCAAATTATGCCGGTCCAGTAGGTCCAGCATAATTTGGCCTCGGAAAGAGTTCCGAAGGCAGCCCCACGCCCGACTATGCGCGTTGAAATCGCCCATAATCAGACATGGGGTGTTAATATTTGTAATAAGCTGGGAAAAAGAATCAATGTCTATGTCCTCCGTAGGACGGAAATAAATTGAGATGAGAGTTATTTCTAGCTGAGCGATTTTAATATTAACGCCGACTGCGTCTAAGGTTGTTTGAAGGTCGATTTGATGATGCAAAAGTTGGTTTGAAATAAGCAAAGCCGAGCCGCCTCGGCGATACACCCACACCCGCACCCGCACCCGCACCCGCACGCGCACGCGCACGCGCACGCACACGCACACGCACACGCACACGCACACGCACACGCACACGCACACGCACACGCACACGCACACGCACACGCACACGCACACGCACACGCACACGCACACGCACACGCACACGCACGCACACACACACACACACACACACACACACACACACACACACACACACACACACACACACACACACACACACACACACACACACACACACACACACACACACACAACAACAACAACAAAAACACTCGTTCTGGATCCGACTTTGTACTTGAGTAATCCAATTTCCGCTCCTGTCAATGTCAGCTAGACAGCTAGTCTGCACGCAAATAATCGTCTATCATCGTATTCTCGTCATAATCGTCTTCCACGCAATGCTTACTGGCAAGGTTGTCCAGCTAATCGTCCTTGGAACATAAAAAGCATGCGCCGTTTGCTTTGCTTTAGCCTCTTGCGAGTGAATTACTGTCTTTCGAAGCTGACAGTTATTGCTCGGCTTAAATCCGTTGGTACACAGTCAGACAGAGACGTGAGAACCGGGGGGGGGGGGGGGGGGGCAGTGGGGTAACTCGCCGCCGCCCCCCCCCCCCCCCACGCCCCGACTTTTTACACGATCACTCGACTCTGTATAAGAACAGGGGCATTGTCACTGGAGTTTCAACGGCTGCGCTCAGCGCCGCGAAATTTGGCACAGCTCTTTGGGAATCAATTACCCACACGGTGTGAAATATTTGACCTCGGGTCATCTCAGGTCAGGTCACCAGGTCAAGTCAAGTGACCCCACCTCCAAAATGTTTGCGGTCATGCCACAGCCAAAGAGATTGACCAAAAGGTTTGAAACTCACAGGATGTAATCAGGTACATACAATTTGTTTATCTCTATTTTTGTATATCGGTGACCTAAGGTCAGGTCGATTTCGTGACCTCCCCATTATAAGTCGATGGGAAAAAATGAAAACACGTATAAATCCATAGGAAATGGCTAAATTTGACTAATTTTCTCCAGATGCACCACTCTAGTGCCAAATGCAAAGCCTTATGTCACATTTATGTTCTTTGACCTCTACGACGTCAACTCAGGTGACCCCCAGGTCACGTATGTTTGTTCTTCAATAACTCTTTACCAAATCAAGGTAGAACAATGGGGTTTTCGACATTGTATTCGGAATCCATTGATGTAACAATTGACCTTGACCTGACCTTGACAGAGGTCAGAGGATTTATACAGCTCTATGCATTATCAATAGTTTCAATGTCTGCGGTTAAGATACCTTGTCTTTCCGTACGTCTGCTCAGTCGCTTGACATGAAGCCTTTCCAGAAGTATGGTGACCAAAGTTGTCAAAACTGATCTCGTTCGATGACAGACTGATGATAAATTGACAAGCCATGCTTTTTTACTTTTCAGAGAGGATTTACGACTCGAAGACGATCTGAACAGGATTGATGAAACATTCGGTGACAGAATGCTGACGGCTTCTGGCCGGGGAGAGCTGCAGCTGCGGCTGGCCGGGGAGAGCTGCAGCTGCGGCGCGGCTTCTGACCAGGGAGAGCTGCAGCTGCGGCGCGGCTTCTGACCAGGGAGAGCTGCAGCTGCGGCGCGGCTTCTGGCCGGGGAGAGCTGCAGCTGCGGCGCGGCTTCTGACCAGGGAGAGCTGCAGCTGCGGCGCGGCTTCTGACCAGGGAGAGCTGCAGCTGCAGCTGCGGCTGGCCGGGGAGAGCTGCAGCTGCGGCGCGGCTTCTGACCAGGGAGAGCTGCAGCTGCGGCGCGGCTTCTGACCAGGGAGAGCTGCAGCTGCGGCGCGGCTTCTGGCCGGGGAGAGCTGCAGCTGCGGCGCGGCTTCTGACCAGGGAGAGCTGCAGCTGCGGCGCGGCTTCTGACCAGGGAGAGCTGCAGCTGCAGCTGCGGCTGGCCGGGGAGAGCTGCAGCTGCGGCGCGGCTTCTGACCAGGGAGAGCTGCAGCTGCGGCGCGGCTTCTGACCAGGGAGAGCTGCAGCTGCGGCGCGGCTTCTGGCCGGGGAGAGCTGCAGCTGCGGCGCGGCTTCTGACCAGGGAGAGCTGCAGCTGCGGCGCGGCTTCTGACCAGGGAGAGCTGCAGCTGCGGCGCGGCTTCTGACCAGGGAGAGCTGCAGCTGCGGCGCGGCTTCTGGCCGGGGAGAGCTGCAGCTGCGGCGCGGCTTCTGACCAGGGAGAGCTGCAGCTGCGGCGCGGCTTCTGACCAGGGAGAGCTGCAGCTGCGGCGCGGCTTCTGACCAGGGAGAGCTGCAGCTGCGGCGCGGCTTCTGACCAGGGAGAGCTGCAGCTGCGGCGCGGCTTCTGGCCGGGGAGAGCTGCAGCTGCGGCGCGGCTTCTGACCAGGGAGAGCTGCAGCTGCGGCGCGGCTTCTGACCAGGGAGAGCTGCAGCTGCGGCGCGGCTTCTGACCAGGGAGAGCTGCAGCTGCGGCGCGGCTTCTGGCCGGGGAGAGCTGCAGCTGCGGCGCGG